>QPHH01000057.1:0-37344 GCA_003574815.1 Aspergillus spinulosporus
TGTCACGGGCCGACGCCGGAGTCAGGTGACGTCGTCGCGCCTGGCCCTGTGACACGTGACCCTCAATATCTCGATCCCCACGTAATGCGGAGAGGCGCCTTATCGGCGCCAATCCGCCAAGTCAGGAATACGAGGGATCGCCAGAGCCGTACCGGGATCAACCCAGTATGGTGTTGCATTGGGACGCCGAGCCATACGCAATCACCAGCGCGTTACTGCAGCAGTATTGCTTGGAGATGCCGAGTTAGCCGAACAGGAGGCTATATGAAGGGCCTCCTGGTTGTCATGTACATAGAGATCTCCAAGCAATCCTTTCGGTATTCTTCGATATCAATTGAGCCCCCTTCATTGGTTGATTATCATTAATAGTCGTCGCTTCGTTGTAGCTAGAGAACCCCGACGTTAAGGCACGTCTTACAATATCTGCTGCTTGATATTATAGTATTATTTAAATTAATGTAGCCAGCCACTACTAAATACAGGTAGGGGCTAATTATAATACTAAGGCAGAGAACTCTAGATTTAACATGCTTTTTTAATAAGAATATTACTAGTAATATATGCCCCCTTGCAATCAAGTATATAATACTATTTATAAAGAATAGCTTCAAGGTCTTGCTACTGGCCAATACCCTTGCAAGTTGCTAAGGATGGATTGTATTCAGAGTCAAGGTATTAATATTATTAACTAAGGATATTAGAAACAGTAGACTGGCTTAAGCAGTAATTATAACAAGCTTGAAACCATGCTATACAGGCCTTCTGTATTGGACAAGGAGACTGGCTATGAACCCAATCTCTTAAAGCCTTCCGTTGGATGTTAGAAAGTTTTCTTGGTGGAGCCATATAATGATAAAGTATCCAATAAAAATGAGCTTTCAGATAGACAATATGGTTCTTGATATATCGGGGATCGGGATTGCATAGTAAAGCGAGGTATGATTATATAGGATGGAACTCATCCCACGATAAAATATCGGCTAAACGAGGATCGGCTTGGCGGGGCCGCACTGTACATATTGAGATCTGTCATAATTGGGCCTTTCCATAAGAGAATTAGCTGTTTCTTGGCGTGCCAAACAAAATGGAACGACGAGTATACTATGGAGTGTCAGGCTAGACGTAATGACCAGCATCAGCCGTCAACGATATAAAGGAATAAAGATCTGATTCTTCCAGCCCAGCTCTACGGCGGCTTAAATACATAAGAAATAAGAATCATCTAGCCTAATACGGCAGTTGGAAGACACATAACTTGTGAACCGTGGAAATAGCAGAAATCTCTGCATAAGCATCGGCGAGCTGGAGCTTGCAGTTCTGACATCCAAAATAGGAAAGTTCCATCTATGACTAGCCGTCATACGGCCGACAGTAAATCAACTCTGAGGGCTAGCAAATCACCTGACTCACCTCGCTTGTTGGGGCATACTTCCATCCGATGCCCCCTGCCCCTTGGGTCGAGCTCGCTTGGGCATCATTTAGTATGCTAGATATAGATAGGCCGCCATGCCAGCCATCCAATAATAGAGAATTGTCCGTCGCTTTCCACATAGCTCACCCCCTTAAAGCGGCAATGGCCGAAAGAGGAAAGAAAAGTGTCCCCGTAGATTTTTGAACAGTAAGAATGCCAGTTGCCTATCTAGCTCGAGAGGATGCCTGGCGGGCTGATTTCCGTCATTACAAACTAGACAAGCCATAAAGAGACAACTAGATAACATGACAGCCTATTGTAATAAGAACCTATACTAAGCCTGAGTTACATCAGGGACTTTGGGGGGCTTGGTGTTGTAGGTGTAATTTTATGCTTTGGAGAGTTCGAGGGCATGGGTGACAAGGGTTTCATAGACTTGATTCATGGTGTGTGTGGGAAAAGTGCAGAGTTGAGCGGGTGGCATAGAACAGGACAAGAGGCATCTAACCAGATTCTGAGATGCGGAATCCTACAATGCTCACTAATACTGCAACAAATACGGCTGCCCTGCAGGATTTCTCGCCCATATTTCGAAGACTTGTATAGAAGAGACGGATAACGGTCCTCCGTGACCCGGCGGTGGTGGCAGGAAAGAGGCTTTTATTAGGGCTCGTGATCAGATTGCGAACCCATCGGGCGACTGTCCACCGGCAACGGCTCTCCTAGCATTGTACGGAGTACAGCTAATCTCGCACTCCCTCAATCAGGTTCTTGATTCCCTCTCCCCTCCCCGTGCGCTCCCATGCCTCGGCCGCCTTTTCAAACGGCACAATACTGCTAATCAGCGGGCCACCAGAGACAGCCCCAGAGTCGAGCAACTCCAGGGCAATTTCATAGTCACGCGGCCCATACCGAAACGCTGTCTTCAGCACAGTCTCCTTCTCACACATATCCAGCAGCGGGAGCGACTGCATCGCCTTCCCCAAGCCAATCTGAACAAAAACACCAGCGGCCGCCAGTGCATACAGTCCAGCTTGTGCGGATGCCTCGACTCCCGTGCATTCCAGCACTACATCCACACCTTCTTCTAGTCCCATCTCCTTCTTAACCCGCGTAGCAACCGCCTCCGGCGTCTCTGAAACGTCCGGGGCCAGAGTCACACACCCAAGATACCCCTTTGCAAAGTCCCTCTTCTCCTCCCGGACATCTGTAATGAACACCCTCCTTGTCCCAAACGCCCTCGCCACAGCCGCACCAAGTAGCCCAATCGTCCCGGCCCCCTGCACAAGCACACTAACTCCAGGCCCAACCACCCCTGCAAGCCTAACCCCATGCACTGCAACAGCCAGCGGCTCAACGAGAACCGCCTCCTGCAGACTCAACCCCTCGGGGATTTTATACACGAAATCCGACGGAATGCGGAAGATCCGACATAGCGTCCCGTGGGTGTCTGGTGGATCGGCGGCGAATCTCATCTGCGCGCAAAGATTGTAGCGACCGATTTTGCAGTTCCTGCATTGTCGGCACGGGAATCCCGCCTCGATCGCGACGCTGTCGCCAGGCTGGAGGGTTGTCACGCCGGGGCCAATGGCGTGGACGATGCCTGAGGCTTCGTGGCCCATTACTAGAGGTTGGGACTCAGTGACGAGCCGGATTACGCCCCCGTGGCGCCAGAAATGGACCTGTGATATAGATCAATTAGATTACCTGAGAGTTGTCCGGAATCTAGTGCGACGGGTTAGGTAAGAACGGGGGCTTACATCGCTGCCACAGACGCCGACGTACGCGATGCGAATGAGGACGTCATTGGGATCTTCGATTTGCGGCACCGGCCGGTCCTCGAAGCGCACTTTGCCTGGGCCATAGAGAAGGCACGAGAGGTTCTGGGTGGCAGTATGGGTATTTAGCCGCTGCGCTATGCTACGTGACGAGAATGTGGCTGATGGTCAGTCCACACTTACAGTCTCTGTCATCTTGCGTTGCGCAGGAAGTTAGTTGGGTTGTTGTGATGTTGTAAGAAGAGGAGCAGGAGGTTGATATATATTATGCATTAGGAGGGGTGCCAGGAGCTAAATTTTTGACTACAACGGCCTGCTTTCGCCCGATAACCCCGCTTATGAAGTCATATTTCCTACTCTTCTGCATGGAATTCAACGGGAGATAATTCCGGAGAGGGAAGTTGGGACTGCTTGCCCTAGGAACATTTGTATCAACTGTCAATACTTTCATGCTCATCTAATTATATATCAATGAATTACCAAGCCTTCGTCCCTCAACGCCAGTTTTTACACTGGAGGTTTAGTTTCATTAAGTTTCTTACTCTGATAATCAAGCGCTACCTTCTAAGTGTTATCTATTGTATTTATACTATCTACATATACTTTGCATCCTACTGCCAACCATGGAACTATCGTATAATCCCTCACGACCAAACATAATCCCCATCAACAATCACATGACTCCCTGTCATATACGTCGACGCATCACTCGCAGGGTACAAATCCAACCCCTTCACCTCCTTGACATGTCTTTGCCTCTCCAATACCGCCGTACGACACGCCCGTTGAGCGCATGTGAGCCCGCGCCCATCTTGGTATCAAAGATCCCGGGAGAGATGGTATTCACGCGCGAATGGCGCGAATTCGCGCCATGAGCCATTTACCGAAATGCGCCATGAATACTTTGCTGCCGTTGTATGCAGGCTAATCCATGGGGACGTTGACGATGTTCCCGCTCATCGACGAGATTATGATGCGGTTGCCGCAGCCTTGGGTGCGGAAGATTTTACCGGTGTATTTAGCGCAGGAAGAGGACGCCGACGACTATGTAAGAAATCTAGTGATGTGTGCCGAGGATACGATTATGGTAGGTTCTGTGATTGAATGTAGTACGTACTGTTCACGGATATATGTTTGCGGTATTTTGTCGATTATCTGTTCGAGAAAGATCTTGGAGATTGCAATTCCTGTTCCTCGCGTTGGTATTGAGCAACGGAAGGATAAGGACAGCGAGATGGATCAGCGTTTGCGATGAATACATCAATCTTATGGGCATCCTGCGCTGCTATTGCGATGGGCTCCTGGACACCCATTTGTCGGCTGCCCCCCTCCGATCAGAGTGCCACCGAACTATAGCAGCTTCGCTCGACTTCACTCCGATATAGTGCATGCCAGGAAGACACAACCCCCATCCCTGGCCAGAACACATTGAGCTCGCGCCCTCACATCCCGCACCATTCCCCCATACTCCTCAGCGACGGTAATGCGACATCCAAAAGCCCGCCCAAGTAATCCCCATCTCCACCGGCACCGCTACTGGCGCGCGCGCGCGCGATTTTCCGCGCACAGCAACACCGTCGCCACCGGCGGCACCGGTGCCCTGGGCCTACGCTCCTGCAAACGTCCTCCCCAGCATGGCCTGCAAGGGCTATTGATCTTGGACATCAACCTGCTTGCGAGTAGTGCAGGGTCGATATGAACAAGATGGATATGCGGATATTGTGGTTGATAAGGGTAGGATTATTTCTAGCTTGTTATAACATGTAGAACATAAATGGGCTTGTAATGGAACCTGACATTCAGTATCATAGCCTCGCTAACTTTGTCGTGTGGGATCTGGTTGCATTATTTCGCATTTCCACAATTCAAAATATCTATCACACTCTTACGCCGAGGGTTTGAGTCGCGTAACCCGCTCCAAGCAACGACTTTGATCATGCAACTTCACGCTTTCTGGAATACCCACCGGAGACCGAACCTCATCCATTCATTTCTTCATTCTGGGGCGAAAGAAATATTCCCGCTAGCCGATCCTCCACAAAACCGCAGTTGGTGCAAAGCCTCGGGGTGGGCCAGCCGAAATCTCGGTCAACAGTGGACCGGCTCCAATACTGGTACCATTCGCCCAATAACACTACCCCATGAGTTCCGTTTGCATGACGGAAAGTCGGGGTAGCGCTAGTCTCCGCAAGGGATAAACAACCTAGATGTTGTGCTATTTCTATAGGCATCTCAAGTGGTTACTGGAATGTATTTAAGGGGCTTGGTGGCCACCTTTGCAGTCTGCACAGCTACAACTTGATTTCTCATCGTCGTCAAGTCTATCAGGGTGTTACATCATGGCCGTTGGAGGAGCAGTCTCTAGTGCTGAGGCAGCGGAGTTGATCTCCTATGGCCCTCCAGGTTCGCCAGAGACTCTATATTACCGACGTGGTGACCAGCACTGACGGCCCCAGGCATCAAAGGTCTTGTGCGGAATCCATTTATCTTCTTCCAGGCTTGCATTGCTAGTACTGGAGGGCTACTGTTTGGGTCAGTCATCAATTATATTCAAGTGTATGTTATCTTAACCATGAGCAGCTACGACCAAGGCGTCATCTCCGGCGTGCAAGTGATGACCAACTTTGTAAGCCTGACCTCTACCTCCATTCGCTAACCCAAGCAACCCTCCTAACTTAATCCTTTAGAAACTTGAATTCCCCCAGCTCGCCAATAACGCCACTCTGCAAGGCTGGATGGTCTCGGTCCTCACTCTGGGTGCCATGTTCGGTGCGCTTCTCAACGGCCCTATCGCCGACCGCTTCTCGCGCCGCTGGTCGATCCTCTATGCAAACGTGATCTTCCTCCTCGGCTCGGCAATCCAGGCAGGCAGCATCAACATCCCAATGCTGTTCATCGGCCGCTTCATCGCAGGCGTCGCAGTGGGGATGCTCTCGATGGTCGTCCCGCTGTATTTGAGCGAAGTGGCACCGCCGAATCTGCGCGGCGGGCTTGTCGCCCTGCAGCAGTTGGCGATTACGATCGGGATTATGATTGCGTTTTGGCTGGACTATGGCACGCAGCATATTGGGGGCACGGACGAAGGACAGTCGCCGGCCGCGTGGCGCTTTCCGCTGGCGTTTCAATGTGTCCCCTCACTGGTCCTTGCGGGCGCGACGGTTGTCTTGCCGTACAGTCCGCGGTGGCTGGTGCAGGTTGGTTAGTATTGACTGATCGAGAGATCTATACTCCTTTGTGTTTGAAATGCAAGCCAACTAAGCGGTAATGGGTTCGTCTAGGCCGCGAAGAAGAAGCCCGTCGTGTGCTTATCCGCATTCGACGAGTGCCCGAATCAGACCAAAGGATCAACCTTGAACTCCTCGATATCAAGGCTGCTACCATATTCGACCGGGAGTCGAGGGAAGCCAAGTTCGCCAATGTTGCTGGACGGGTCCGGCTCGCGCTATACGAGTATCGAGAGCTGCTGGTGGTACCGCATCTGAACCGTCGCCTGTTGATTTCAAGTCTCTTGCAGATATTGCAGCAGTTTACGGGTGCGTCAATGCTGGTTTTATTAACTCGTAGTCCCGTTTGCACTAAATGAGTTGCTAGGAATCAACGCAATCATATACTATGCGCCAACAATGTTCACCTCGATTGGCCTCTCAGGTAACTCGGTTGACCTGCTCGCAACAGGTGTAGTCGGAATCGTCAATTTCGTTGCGACTATACCAGCGATTCTCTATATCGACAGGTTAGTCTTTCCAGCCTGCGCACTTACACACCTCTTCTATAACAGAAAAGCTGAACAAATCAGATTGGGCCGCAAAAAAGTGCTTATCATCGGCGCAATCGGTATGTCCATCTCGCAGCTTATCGTAGGAACATTGTATGCCGTGTACAAGGACCGCTGGGCCGAGAACTCGGGCGCGGGTTGGGCGGCCGCTGTGTTTATCTGGATTTATATCGCCAATTTCGCTTATAGTATTGGTGAGCGCCACCCACCCTTTAAGCCCTACAGGCAACACCCAAGTCAGTGACTAACGAGCTAATAGGCTGCGTCAACTGGGTCATTCCTTCGGAGCTCTTCCCTCCCGCCGTGCGCTCCAAGGCTGTAGGTATCGCCATCTCGCTCAATTGGCTGACAAACGTATGTACCACACTCTGAACGGGCGACTTATACCTTGCATTTGCTATCTAGTTTGGACATAATCAACTAACACATCCCTCCTACACAGTTTATCGTCGCCCTCATAATTCCACGCATGCTCAAATCCATCACCTTTGGCACCTTCTACTTCTTCCTCGTCTTCTGTCTCATCCTGCTCGGCTGGGTGGTGTTCTTCGTCCCCGAGACCAAGGGCGTCCCCATTGAAGGTATGGACCGGTTGTTCGGTGGGAATGCAGGGCACGAAGATCTGCTGCGTATGGCGCGCATCCGGCACCGGTTGGGCATTTTGCCGCTGGACGAGGCTAAGGGGGCTATAGGAGTCAAGGATGTGGATGGGCCGTGTGTGGAGGAGAAGGAGTGAATCGGGATTAGGGAATAGGAGGCTACGGCTTGTCTTTTGTATATCTGGGGCGGGTTTGTCGCGATGTTGGCAAGTTCATACTGGATCAACATATATTGTTGATACACAGATCGAATGATGTTGAGACATCAGATAAGCCCTTAGACCCAACCAAATCATGGTTTCTCTCAACCCTCTAGCTTTGATAAAACGACTCGTAGCTCGCAACAGCCAACATACAAGAGCCAGAAGCTGACTCATATTAAAGAAGGGAAAATTAGGGAGTTTCAGACGAGGTGGCCTCATCTGAAAGGTCCAGCGCCCTGCAAGCAGCTATGTGAGGCAGTTAGCAGGAAACATGCCTATTTACCATAACCTGTAAAGGATAATCAAGTATAGAATATAGCAAGCTTTCTTATTATCACATCTACCAAGATTTCAGGTTAATCCTTATCCTTTTACTCCAACATACTAAGAAAAAGGGAATATACAGAGCAAGCAGGCTATAACCTGCTTGCAAACCTCAGGGACCTCTACATCATGCTTTTATAAACAAGCCCCAAATTCTTGAGGCCAGCTAGCCTACCTACAGGCACAAAAGTATCTAATCCCCTATATTATATATTAAACAGAGATTTGCCCAAGGACACTACAACAGAGTATTACACTATTTATACCAACGTGCCAGACTACGTGCGCAAAAGGACTTTTAAATAACTTAATTCCAGTCCCGAAGGGCGGCCTGACGCCCCGAACCGCCGGCGAGAAGGCTAAAGGAACAAATAAAAAAGGGAAACATAGAGAAATAGTTGTCCACCCTGCTCCCTACACCATAAACCACCACAGTCAGTATACATCCATGAGACCAGAGTATCGAATTGGGGACCCTACGAAGCGGAAGGGACGAACAAGTGTGGACCTGCAGAAAGGGGGACGTCTGCGAGGCGCCCGGGGCTACTAGATGACGACAAGCAGCAACCCGAGACAATAGATCAAGTTTCTCAATAAATGCAACAAGGCAAAGAGTGGCAGCTGCATCGCAAAGAATAGAGAACTTAGTTGTAATATTATTGCAGAGTTTAACAGAGAACAGAACACAGCAAAAATAACCCTCTGTACTATTGCTGTGAAGAAAATAGGTATGCAGGACATTGTCAAGAGTATTACAAAGGCTCTTATCAGCAGAAGGTTAAGAAGGGATAGAACAGGCCATGCCTGAAGACAAGGAACAGGGGCGCGTGGCATTGTTAAAATATTAAAAATTTAAGGGGAGAACTACCATAACAGTAAAGGCAAGGGTATTTATACTATAATAACAGACTGTGCCTGTGCTAGTAACCACAAATCTCTACAAGTATTAATTGGTTAGATAGGCAAAAGAATAGCAAAAAAAATAGTACAGGAATGGCATTAAAAAAAGGAAGTAATAGTAAATATAGATGGGATTTAGTTGTCCCTGACTTGTTAAAAAATACAACCATTTCACGAATATAAATTTTCCCAGAGAAATTCAGTTCCTTCCTGCATGCTAACAGACTTTACTTACTGCCTAAGCAGGTTGGCATGCCTGTAACCCGCAGGGTGCAAGATTAGTTTATGCTAGCACCATTGCAAGAAACTATTTCACAGGAACAATCAACCTTTCCTGCAAGTTGCCACCATTCCGATCCTCTCCATATTTGGATTTAGGCCGTGACAAAACCCGCGCGGGTTCATAGTCTGGACCCGTACCCAGCCCGCGGGTTCAGACAGTGAACCCGAACCCAACCCGTTACGGGTTTTGGGTAGACCGTAACGGGTAACCCGCGGGTTGTGTCACGCCCTATTTGGATTCCTCGCGACCCAAACTTTGGCCGCAACTTTAGTGAAGCTTTAGGGACAGGTGGCAAGAAAAAGGAGAGCTGAAAGCACGTGACATATAGCACAGTAGCAAACAATACAAATACTGTGGAAACCGCCAGGGACAAGATCATTGAGCTCAGCCCTTGCTGTCCTCCCAGTCCTCGCTTTCTTCCAAGCCAACATACTTCTCAATCATGTATAGTCTTAATCAAATACTACGTTGGTGGGCATTTCCGATTCATGCTCTCCTTTCTTTCATTCAAAGAATATTTCTCCTCCCTTTTCCCCGCGAGCGCCGTTCAGACATAAACGTTGAACAGCCCGGAAACCATACCGACCAGCTTCTCTCTGGTAAAGTGCTCGGCATAGGGTCAACTGCCTCTGTTATACAACTAAGAAAGGGGATCGTCCTCAAGTCGCCTCATCAGACTGATCTGTCCAAGGAGGCGATCAAGAAGAGCTTCCGAGTTGAGGAGGAGATCTTTCGGATTCTAGGGACACATCCTAGGATTATCCAGTATGGAACAACTCCCATTTTTTCCCTAGCCAGGCTCTAACAGTTTCAGGTTCCTTGGTGTCTCTCAAGAACCCCCAGGCCTTCTTTTAGCCGAAGCCTGTGGTGGTAACCTTCAGACCTATCTTGATCAGCATGTTGGCATGACTAGCCTCGACTTACGGTTAAGGTGGTGTTCTCAAAGTGCAGAAGCTGTTGCCTACATCCACCAAAAAGGTGTTATCCACTCAGATCTCCGATTAGACTGCTATTTATTACAAGACAACAACCTCCTACTCTGTGATTTCGGCGGTTCTTCAACTACAAGTGGTAATATTGATGGCGGTCATCTACCCGATTCTGGGTTCTTCAATCCAAACAGTCCTTGGTCGTCTACCATTAAAGTAGATATTTTCAGTTTGGGGTCGGTTCTATATACAATCATGACTAATCATTGGCCGTATCGATCTCCAGGTCCATTTACATCGGTGCAAGAAAAGGAGCTGTATGCAGACAAGGTTAACAAGTTATTTTCTTTAAATAAATTTCCCTCAACAGATGATTTAGTGGGCGGCTATGTGATACAGCAGTGCTGGGAGGGCCAGTACAAGCGGGTGGAAGAGATACTTCAAGACCAAATATCCTTTATCTGTTGATACCTTCTAGCCAAGTCCCATTCAAATCAAGGGTTTCTGCAATCATGCCTTCCGCATTTTCCTTTCACTCTGCTCGAGCCCAGTGGGTTCACCTTGCGGCCAGGGCATTTTGGGGTACCAATGTCCGGGCAACGGTCGAACTTCACATCTTCGTTAACTCGGTCGCCATACTCAAAGACCTTGGTGCTTACGTGGACGGTGCACATCATGATTCGCAGGTAGGCGAGTTAGGGGTAGAGACCTAATGATATTAATCTTTAAATTATCTTGGTTGAGAGCATGGTCGGGTACCTCAATCCTATACAGAGTCGTTGATGCGGAGAAAAAAACTGACAAAACTCACCCTTTTTATAGCCGGCTACAGCCTGCGCACAGCCATTCACTCTGTTCGCAGTTCTGCACAGTGCTGGACTTGAAGGTCTTAGCGTCCAATTATCTTTAGCTTCTCAGGTAGGAGCAGGACCAGATCCGAGCGGCAGGAGCGGTAGCACTGTCGTATTACCCCTCTTCAAAACATCTGGGGGATTTCAGATCGAGAACATTCCTAGTCAAAACTGATTGGCTAAAGTAACCCTAAGCTCTTATCTGTTGTGCCATGAGTCAGGATTGCTGTAAATGCATTCGAGTCTTGTTGTCACTATTCTAAGTAGGATACGCGCCTTCTTTGTACGTGTTTCTTTACCCTGCTATATCACGGCACCTTGTCCAGCAAGCGCCAAACTAATCTGATTGGCTGAATAGTTGCAATATCCTGGTTCTTCCTCTTGCGTTATTGATGTGGGATGGGGCTCGTGGTGACTGACACCGGGAGAGTTGCGTGCAAGAGGTTGAAAGAGAAGGCTTTCTTGGAAACATCAGGAAAGCCATCCTGCCTGAATCTTTCGAACTTTATTTCTTACATCAGATGAAGGAAGTTCCAAAGGTTCGAATACGGTAATTACAGCCCTTCGTGCTGCTCAATATTCTGGACAATGTTGAACAAACTATGCAGCTCGCACCAGATGCGAGAGTAGAGGGTACAGTAGAAATGAATTCTTTCAACCTCCTTTGTGTATCCATAGTCCTCCATACACTCATCCCTTGCTTATCCTTATGTCTCCATCCACCAGTATCCGCCACAGTCTTTACCACCTGGTTCATAAGACAGATAAGGCTCTTATGCTCTCCTGCTTTAGGACCCATTCCAGTATCGTGTGCTGCATGTCAGCTTTGATAGGTTAGTTATTTGAGATGCCGTGAGGTGAGTGCCTTACCATTTAGAAAGGAGGTGCTGCGTCAGAGCTTCCTGTGAGACATTGGACTTCGGTATACGGTTCTCCTCTATCAGAACAGGCGTGTCCCAGAATTTCGAGGTCTCGATCCTCAGTAAATCTGGGAACCGCACACTCTTGGACGATTCGCCCAGAACTTCATAGAACCCATCATACTTGATATTCGCAGGCTCGATATAGAATACTGTGCCATGCAGAGAAAAAGCATCTCATGACAAGCAAACTCAAGGACCTTGGAAGCGCATTCCTGTGCTTTTCTATACACAAATCTTTGTGTTGTTGACGTCGCAACCTTTGACCCATTTAGTAGTGCTTTCCACCTAACCAGTCGCCGCTTCTGTAGTAGTGTTAAGGGCTGGGGATTTCTTGAACTGAGAACACAAAGGAGATTAAAGAGTATATCCAGAAAATCAGCAACATCTTTGGAAGACTCTATAGTAATAATGCCAAACACAAGATGGGATATTTACTTGCCTCAAATATTTGCAGTGCTTATAACCTCCCGCAGGTGTTTCAAACTATGCCTGGAATACCTTGCAAGGCCACGTACCACTTGGTTCCTGGCAGCCAGAAACTGTTGGCATAATTATATGCCTATCTTTAGTGCCTTGGGAATAGCAGTTTATTACTAGGAAACTACTTATAACTGCTTGTAAATTTGAATATTTATTCTTTAACAATAACAATTAGGCTAAATACTTTTTACTCCCTTGATTAACACTATCATCGGCTTACTGTACTTATGTATAATATCGATACCATGCCTGCAAGCACTGTATCTGTAAAATACTGCACTACTGCCTGGAAATTATCCTGCTATAACCCCTGGCTGCATGGAACTCCTACAAACCAGATATAGCGTTTATTATTACACCAAACTTGACATGGCAACATCCACACTGCAATCCCCCAGCTGTTACCTGGATAACAGATTATCAAGTCCAGCAAGGCAGCCAGAATGCACCCTAACAATGGTAAGCGTGAAGATCAGCGGCAGATGCCATCGCCACTGCAGGAGGGGAGAGAAAGGGCGCTTCAGACCAGCTCCCTGGCTGGCCTGCCCGTGCGCCCACTTCTTACCCTTGCTGTTGTTCTACATGGATGATGACGATTCATCGCAAGGGTTGGCCTGTCAAATAGTATGACCGGTCTATGGGTTGTTGTCATGCAATCAAAGTGCCCATGTGCACGCACTGGATCTGGGTAAAGGTAGGTATGATATGTAATATCCTTAATTTACTGGTTTAGAGAGATCAGTTCTGTCGTTGTTGGATTGAGTTGGCCCAACATTTACTTCCTCAGCATGCTTGAACACTACGCAAGAAGCCACCATTCAGTCCTCAGTTACTTCAGATCCCACCCGCCAGCTTCTTTCATCTGCTTGTACCACTCCTGCACATATGGAATCTGCACGTGCGGTCCATATAGATCGACATCCCACTGCGGGCTTGGAGGTGCAAGGCCCGTTTCCTTTAGGCAGGACTGCCTCAACTCCTCGATGCTCCCGCCCCGATCATATCCTTCCTTCACGCCTCCTGCTGCATCACGGGGTGCGGCGAGAGTCTTTCGCAGAGCCTCGGTCTCAGCTTCGTTGAGGATGAAACTTTCGGCGTCCACGACCACGCCGTAATTCTGACGCGCTCCCTCAATGGTCACAAGCTTGCGACGCACGTCCAGCGCGACCTTCTCAGCTGGTCGTGTGAGGGGGTCGCCCAGTCCACCACCTCCCCAGGTTACCCACTCAAGCAGATCCCCAGGATCGACACGGACATGGTCACATTTCGAGGGGAGGACTTCAACGGGCGGTTCAGTCTCTGATTTCGAGTACCGATAGAGCACCTTCCTCGACCGCGAACCCGGCTTCCCACCACGGAGCCCCCATGGCTTCGTGAACCACCGATCATCATGCAGACTGAATTCTCCTCGCGAGAGGAAGCGGTAGAGTGTGCGCTGCGCGTTGCCACCGCGGAAGAACCCCGCCCCACCACTATCGGGGACACTCTCGTTCGCCTCGATGCGAAGCGGGTAATTCAGCTCAATGATCTCCGTCGGGATGGACTTGATCGCGGGGAAGAGGCAGTGGCAGTCAAGCCCGTCACCGGCCTGCCGCGCAGGGACGCCACCGAATCCAATCTGGTACAACTGGTACCACTCGCCGTTGGGCTTGTAGCCCGAGTAGAAGAAGTGCGGCGAGTCGCTGAAGCCTGCAGCGGCGGCGTAGACAGGGTTCTTCTTTGCGATGAGCGCTTGCATGACGTCCATTGTGCGGCCGAGCATATGCGTTCGGCAAGAAATGGGGGCTGGTCTGACGGGTTTGAGGATGCTCCCCTCGGGGATGTACACGTCGATCAGGTCATGGAAACCGTCGTTTATCACCGTCCCGGGCGCTGCGGCCGCGATCATGTAGTAGCCGATGAACATCTTGAACATGGTCTCTGACAGGTAGAAGTTGATACTGTGGTCACTCTGCGGGGAAGTCCCGCTCCAGTCAAAGAGGAGCCGGCCGCCTGGGAGTTTCTTCGTCGTGCAGGTGAGTGCCCAGGGTCCAACGCCGTGGCCGTCGTCGTCGACAAAGTCGGTAAATGTCGTCGGCTCGGGGTCGAAATCGGCGTCGATAATCTTGGCCATGGCGATGCGGTTGCGCAGGAGGAGCTCATTACAGGCCGCGAGGTAAATCTCGCTCCCGAATCGTGTGGCCAGCTCGCAGACTCGACTAGCGGCTGTGCGGCACGCAGTGATGATTGCCATCAGGTCAGACCGGTACCAGTCTGGCTGGCGCGAGTTGCGGCACAGCAGGTCCACAAGGTCCGAGTTCATGACTCCCTTCGAGTACAGCTTGATACAAGGGATCTGAACACCGTCATCAAAGATAGACGTCGCGTTGATGGACATACTGCCTGGAACAATTCCTCCAACGTCAGTCAGGTGTCCAAACTGCGACGCCCACCCGAGCAGTCTGTGCTCGTGGAAGATGGGCAGGAGGACAATCACGTCATTCAAGTGCGTCACAGCTCCTTCAATCATGTATGTATCATTAGTGATAAACATATCACCTTCTTCAATGGTGCCCTTCCACGCTCGCAGGAACTGCGTGATGAAACTGCCAAATTGCCCGACAAGCATCTTGCCCTCGGCTGTAGTGATCACATTGAATTCATCCTGCTGCTCTCGAATCGCGGGGGACATACTGCAGCGCAGCATAAGGGTGTCCATCTCGCTGCGGATCGAGGCGAGCGTAGAGGCGATGAGCGTGGGGATCAAGGGCGTCGATTGCACCGTCTGCACCGCAGCTTCTGGACTTTGGTCCTTGGTTTCCTCGCGTGCCGTGCCGTCCACAGGTTGGATAAGGATATTTCCAATCGAGTCAATCTCTCCGTAGTAGCCAGGCAGAATCAGAGTGTTGCTGTCTGTTTCGGTGATGATGCAAGGTCCGTCCAGGCGGATTCCCTGCTGGCTCACTTTCTCGCGGTCCCAGAGCGCGGCCTCGATCTCGCGGCCTTCAACAATAATCGTCTTCGTCGACACCAGGGCTGAAGCTGGTGGTTCGCTTGACGTAGCTTTGCTGAGCTGGGGGTAGTTGATGGGAGGCCTGGCATCGACAGCAACAACCTCGAGGCGCATCAACTCCAGCTTGAAATTGGGGAGGCAGTACTTGAACTGCTGATCGTGGAGCTGGTCGAATTTTGTCTGTAGGACCTTCCTCCATTCCTCGTCGGCCAGTGAGAGATCGTCTCGCTCCAGGTCAACAGTCAAATTCAGAGCCTGGCCGCTGTAACGCAGATCGATGTGGTAGGTGATATCCAGCGGGATTTCCTGGTTTGCATTGGAAGACCGCATAGTCTCTCTACACAATTTCTCCAGCTCCTCAAAGCGCTGTTTCACCTCCTGCGAGGTTGTCGCCGAGAGTTGGCTTATGAATGAAGAGGATTGCGAGTGGCTTAGCCGTGTAGTCGCATCGCCCAGGGCACAGAGCGTGCCCGGAGAGGGAGGCACAATGACAGGCCAGGCACCAAGCAGCTTGCCGACAGCGTTCGCATGCAAAGGCCCGGCACCTCCAAACGCAACAAGCGCAAAGTCTTTCGGGTCATAGCCCTGCTCAACCGAGACGAGCCGCAGCGCGCCGTACATGGTCTCGTTGACCAGATTGATCACGTCCTCGGCCGTCTGCGTCACCGGCAGATTCATCTGCTGTGCGATTTGCTCGACAGCTGCCCATGCGGCCTGCGCGTTGAGCGAGAATTCCCCGCCCAGCAGGGTGTCCGGTAAGTAACCCAGGACGAGATTCGCGTCGGTCACGGTCGCTTCGGTCCCGCCCTTGTTGTACGATGCAGGGCCGGGCGTTGCGCCAGCGCTCTCTGGTCCAACGCGCAGTGTTTCTGAGATGTGCATATACTTCGCGATCGAGCCGCCGCCGGCTCCGACGGTTCGAATGTCCACAGCGGGCGAGCGGACAGTTAGGTCGCCTACAACTGTCTCACGGCGGAGCTGGGGTTTGCCCTGGTAAACCAGCGCGACGTCTGTGGAGGTTCCGCCCATATCGAAGGTGATTAGGTTCTTATACGGTGTGTTTCGCGTCACAACGTCTGCGACGCCCTGGACGCCTCCGGCCGGGCCAGACATGAGGATGTTCACGGGCAGTTGCCCGGCGAGATCCAGGCTTGTCAGGCCGCCGTCTGACTTGAGGATGCGAATGACGTCGCCGTCTTCTGCGAGCAGGGTTTGCAGGTTGCTGAGGTACGTCTGGACCACGGGCTTGATAAGCGCATTGGTGCATGTCGTGACGGTACGTTCGTATTCCCCGACCTCGCGAAGAACGTCGCTCGACCGGATGATTGTGATATCGGAGCCCAGTACCTCGCGGACCACACCAGCGACCACATCTTCATGCTCGCTATTTGCGTGCGAATTCAGCAACGAGATCGCAACAGCCTCTGGCCGGTCCTTGACCCAAGCCTTCTGTAACTCGCCACGAAGTGCCTCCACATCAACGGGAATAACCGTCTTCCCATCAACAGACATGCGCTCCGAACATTGTATCACGCGCTCGAGAGGGACAATCGGGTCAGGAGGCGTATAGTGCAGCCATGCACCGAGACCCCCGGGAATCTGCGACCGGCGCACAGCGAGGATATCCTTGTGGCCCGTGGTGACGATCAGCCCCGTCCGCGCGCCCTTGCCCTCGAGGACGGCGTTGGTCGCGACCGTCGTGCCATGATGGATGAATTGGAACTTGCCGTCCCAGTCGTATCGCTCTTTCAATGTTTGCTGTACGCGGCTGATGCCGTTCTTGATTCCGATGCTTTGGTCTTCCACTGTCGTGGGCACTTTGGCTCGTGCGATTTGCCCTTCTGGCGTGAGGGCGTACACGTCTGTGAAGGTGCCGCCCACGTCGGCTCCTAGACGGTAGCCACCTTTGTCGGTATTAATCGGCATGATGAGATGTGAGAGTGAGAAGGATTATTGATAGTCTTCTATGCTCACAAAGGGGAGGAGGGAGGGGGGAGAGGGGAGTGTGTGTGCGTGCGCGGGAGATAAGAAGAGGGGAAGATACATAGCTCCTCTGGGGAATGAGACCGTGAGGGGGATCAACCCACCCCGAAGAACGACCGAGGGGATCAAATTACCCAATCGCAATGGGAGGTGGGCCATGGTGCGTGAGTTAGCGACAGAATCATCTCAAGGGCCGGCCGGCGCGGGCCTTGTGCATCCAAGCCGCGTCAATATATCGGGCCAAGTCTTGCTCGCCATACGACTCGGTCAGTCTGACTACGATATCGCGGTGACTGTTGGCCATGCCTCGACGAGCATGCAGGGTTCCTGCCTGCGGCTTCTTCACATTGGAAACGTGTCCCTCTGCATTGACAATCTGCACCCATTATGGTATCCCTGCACGTTCCCCGTAAGCCACCGGCTGTTCCACGTGTAGAGATTTTCGTCAGTGCTTCCGTCAGTGCTTGGGAGAGAACGGGCTGTGTGATTGGGAGTCAACGCTATCTCGTTGAACCACCCATGCGACACTGCGCCACGAGCCATCGGCTGCAAGCTGGATGCTCATTAATTGTTCGCTCCGTTTTTGCTTTTTTTTTCTCCGGTCTAGATGCTGGAAATGGCAGGCTGGGCGAGCACCCCTGTCTAGTAGGATGCATCCCCATGATTAGCGGCGTACTAGTGCAGTAGTGGCTGAAAAACAAATGGTCGAACTCGGAGCAACCTCTGGCCAGTGGGCCGCAATCCTTCTCTTGCTGTTCCTTTGCATTGATATTGCGCTTGCTACAATAATCTCGCACTGAGTGGGACAGGAATGAGCCAGCCAAGCAGCGGCAGACGGGACAGCTTCCAGAGCCCTCCTACCCTATAATTCCCTTGCTTGCTTTGCTGAGATCCCTGCTCTCCATCAGTTTTTTTTATTCCCCTTGGGTCCATCTAACAGGTGCCCTTTTTTTTGGTTTTTTTTTGTCCTTGTATCTTGCCCACCGCGTTCTGGTATAACGATGGCGGAGAAAGACCAGGCAAAAGCCCAGGAGGCTTATGACTTCGAGCGTGCAAATCCTCACGGCGATGCGTACCTCGATGAGGATGGCGAGGTCTTCAAGAAGACGACGACTGGGGTCAATTTCCGCAAGGTGGGTTGGTTCAATGCCACCGTCATCTTCACGAAGATCCTGTTTGCGACCGGGGTGCTCTCGCTGCCGTCGGCCCTGTACGCACTCGGCGCTGTGGGAGGGTCCATCAGCATTGTTGCCTGGGGAGTCTTCAACACGTACTGCTTCGTGATCTTGGGCAACTTCCGCCTCAAGCACCCGCGCTGCCACTCCGTCGCCGACATGGCCGAGGTTGCCCTAGGAACTGTCGGCAAGGAAGTGACGGGTCTTCTCTTCATCATGGGCTACGTCCTGGTGACCGGCAGTGGCATTGTAGGTGTGTCGACCGCTCTCAATGCTCTGTCGCACCATGCGGCGTGTACCGTCTGGTGGTCGTTTATAGCCACCGCGGTCATCATCGCAACTGCGTCAATCCGCAAGCTCGAGCACGTTGGTTGGCTGAGCTACGTCGGGTTCCTGTCTATCTATATCGCTGTCTTCATCGTGGTTGTCGGCGTGACGCAACGGGACCGGCCAGCGGCTGCGCCGCAGGAAGGCCCCTACGACTTGGGGTATGTCGCCATCAACAACCCCGGGTTTGCAGGCGGGATGGTCGCGTCGAGCACCATCTTTGTCTCGTCGGCCGGGACCAGCGCGTTCCTGCCCGTTATCTCGGAGATGCGCAACCCGAAGGAATACAAGAAGCCGCTGTACTCCTGTATGACTCTAGTGACGGCTTCGTATCTTGCCTTTGGGCTGGTCGTCTATCGCTGGTGCGGCATGTGGGTTGCCAGCCCGTCGCTCGGGGTGTGTATTTTTTTCCCCATTGGTTCTTGGAGTAGCAGTTGGCTGATAATACGTAGAGCGCGGGACAAACAATTAAGATGGTGTCTTATGGCGTCGCCCTGGTCGGCCTGATTGTTAGCGGCACTCTCTACCTCCATGTAAGCCCTCAAGGAAGCTGACGTTTCTCCATTCCCTCTCGCTAATCCATATAACAATCCACTAGGTCGGTGCAAAATATGTCTTCGTTCGCATCCTCGGCAAAACCTCTCATCTCCAATCCAATAGCGTAATCCACTGGGGCACCTGGCTCGCCTGCACAACATTGCTTGGAGCACTGGCCTTCATCCTGGCTGAGTCGATCCCGATCTTCAATTACCTTATTGCGCTCGTCGGGTCGGTCTGTTTCGCGCCGCTTGCGATGAGTCTTCCCGGACTGCTCTGGCTGTATGACCACGGCCACTACAGGAAGGGATCGCTTGTGCAGAAGGTCGTGTATTTGCTGCACATTGGCCTCGTACTTCTAGGTGTCTTCTTCCTAGTTGGCGCGACATATGGAGTCATCAAGCAGATCATTGATGCATATGCGACTGGGCAGATCGGTAAGTATTTGTTCCCGGATCTTGCTCGCGCGGCATCTATGAGAGATGAGTCTGACACATCATAGGATCCGCGTTTTCCTGTGCGGATAACTCGAACTCCTCTTGATGGCCTCCCCACGATCCGACCGTGACATGTCTCTGCAGTGCAGCGGTGGTTTTCGGGGGAGCGGGAATCGACCGGAAGAGCCTGTATATACCTAGTTCGTCCCAGTCGAACGTAACGAATGACGCGCAAGCATAATATACGTCTTACTGTGCTATAACCTTAAGTTTGTATAGCCCAGGAGCTGAGATGCAGCTTTGAAACAATAGTAAAATTGCTAAGCAGAGCAGGTCTAAGATGTTACCAGCTCTTAAGGCTCCAAAGATGCAGAAACTAACGCCCCTAGCACCTGAAGCTATCCCAGAGACCCCTGTCGCTGTCAATTATTAAGAACGGCAGATCCGGCCCCCACCCTGCTTCTGCGACTCTTCAAAGATCTACAGCTTTACCGGCATATCTAGTACTGTCTTGCAAACGATATGAGTATAGTATCGCGTGTATGTGCTTCAGAAATATCATTTTCTCTACTTATGGTAGTGGTCAAGAAGGGGAGTCGCGTGCGGATGATCGTCAGCTGATAAGCACGGTAATGCCCACATTAAAATAACGACTGCGCCGCCTGCACCATCCGAAGATCTCATCCAATCGGCTATGATACCACCGCTGTGGGCCTACAACGGTATTGTGTCAAGTGGGGCTGAGAAACAGCGCCGTCATGCGCGATTGGCGCGTTTCGGGATTAGCGGTGGTTGTCTGTGGTCCAAACGGAACTGTCCCGGGGAGCAGCGCATCCGGCTAAAGGCGGGTTCTTATTGGCTGGTGAGAAACAAGCATTAATTCCTTCGTGATCCTTGGCAGTCACCGGTCGAAGTCTGAGAGGCGGGAGTCTGAGACAGGGGAGGAGAGGCTCGACGAAGCACCGGCATATATTCTCGAGATGCTGTCCAATTGGCCATTTGGCGGAGTGGAAAGGACTGGTATTGACTTGATTTGCGAAACATGCGGCCTGAGATTGGTTGCCAGTCTATCATGCAATGAGATGAATTCTCACCGTCCCTGAACCCCCTGGGAAACGATCAGGATCGGCACAATTGGGACCGGCTGGGCCCCAAGGAAGCAGAAGGAATCAGATCCATGTTAGTGGCGTCCTCTGGCACGGCTCACGCAAGCCGTCCTCATCAAACCAAATCTCGATTGGCCTTGGTGCCGAATGAGGAATTTGCCCGACGGAATGTTCAGCACGATTGGCAAAAGTATAGTTGGTGTTTTGTGTCTGTGATTACAAGAAAATTGCGGATTGCCCTGGACCATACCTATTCCCCGGTTATCGCATCATCGCTCCATTCTCAGCAGTGGATCTCGATCGAGGCATGGTCTGAGATTTAAGGTCGACGATAGGCATTTCCCGGCCGGACAAATCTCGGATCAGGATCAGGATCAGGGTTATGTAGGGAGTGGGTGATCGAGTGAGCGAGTGAATGCTTTTATGCTTCGCTTTCTTTATCGGATCCTTCATTCTGTCTGACTTGGTTTTTTTCCCAGTTCTCTCTTTGTCCTGTCCAGGCGCACAGCTTCATACCAGCTGGGCCAGGGGCCCCATTTCACGATTGTCCCCATCCTGTCAGCAGGCTCACGACTGTGTATGTCCAAATCCTGGAAGCTGATTCCACTGCACGGAGATGTCAGAACCAGCCATCCCGGCTCCTCCCGGCGAGGTGTCTGACCTCCAGAATCCAGAGGATGTCATTCATACGGTCAACTTTGTGACGCAGGTTCTTTGCCTTGTCGTCACGACGATCGTTGTGGCTCTGCGCTTTTTTGTTAAGGCACGGCTGCGGAAAGCCTTAGAGTTGGAGGATTGTAAGTTCAGCATTGTATTGCACCGGTTTTTGTCATAGTGAGACTGACTGTCATGGTTGCAAGATGCGACAATTATTGGATATGTTAGACGCTCCGGAAGTAACATTCCGTGAAATATGCTGATTTATGCATGCAATAGGTTCTTTTCGTTGGGTTCTGCGCGAATATGATTATACGTACTTTCAACCCAAAATATCCCTATGCTAGGAAGATAGCTAAGAAGAACAAACAGTTAACAACTACGGCGGAGGCTACCATGCGTGGGATGTCTCAAAGAGCGACATGATCAAGTTCCAGAAGGTATTCATCAAGCATCCTCACAAACAGAGCCACCCAACTGCATGACCTACTAACCACCGTCACCGGTCCTCCAGGCCTCCTACGCCATAACCCTCGTCTACGTCCCCATGGCCTTCATAATCAAGGTCGCTCTCCTCGCAGTCATGCTCCGAATCTTCGCGCCAGACCGTCACAAGGTCATGATCGTCTACGGAACCATCATTATCCTCTTGCTCTACTACATCCCCGCCCTTTTCATTAAGATCTTTTTCTGCAAGCCCATCTCCACGTACTGGCTTGGCACCGACGTTACTGGCGGAACGTGCTTCGACCAGCGCAAGGTCATTATCGCTGACGCGACGATTAGCATGTTTAGCGATTTCTGGATCCTTGTTCTTCCCATCCCGATGCTGTGGTCGCTGAAAATGAACCTGGGTAAGAAGTTGCGGGTCATTGGGATTTTGGGGGCTGGTGGGCTGGCAACGGGGTTTAGTATTTGGAGACTGGTCATGATGGTCGATGAATCGCAGACATCGGATACGACGTGGTTTTGGATTCACTGTGTTCTGACAGCGTATGTTGCGTCAACCTCCAACCTCACTAAACAATCCAACCCCACGTCGCGAGATGACCGTGCTAACGATCCTCTTCCCCTTGTAGGAACGCTGAAGCCGGTATCGGACTAATCTGCGCTTGCCTCCCTACATTAAGCTCCTACATCGTGAGACAAAAGCTCAAGTCGCAGAGCGGATCCGGAAGCTACCGACGCAACCACGAGCTGAGCAGCTACAACAAGCTTTCAAGCTCGAAGAAGGGTGGCACAAATCAGACAGTGGCGTCGTTTGGCGCAACGCGCACAGACGAGGCGTATCTGTTCTCTAATGTTGAGGCCGAGGGCGGCCGAGAGAGCTCTTTAGGGTCGAGTACGCAGGATCGTGGAGCTGATGGGGCAATAGATGGGACGATTAGGATCCAGAAGGATGTTGTTGTTGAGCAGAGCTTTGAATATGTGAAATAAGTGATGAGAATATCATTTGTGTGATTCACTACATTTGTACGCGTTCAAAGGGAGACGGTGGGTAAATGCTAGATGTCTCACTCATAGTCATGTTTAAAGACTCAGTGTGCTGGTCATGAATGTCACAAAGGCTGGTGGGCCGGTTTACGATCAAGGAGTGCTGCAAAAAGGGGTGCTAGACTAGATCTCAGCTCCTACGCTTCTCTCGCCGGGGTATAGGTCCTAGTGCCAGTACTATCCCTCCAAAAGTAGATGTGTCCATGCCTATAGTATCATTACAAGACGTAAAGGAATACAACCCACGCCGCGGCCGATAGTATCAACACGTATCACTAATCTTAATGCTCTTCCTCTGGAGCTACTGCTTGCCAGAACAGTTAAGAGGCTCTCAAGCAAAGAGGTTACTAGCCGTCGATCCATTGAGATGCGTCGGGTCAGGAAATGTCAACTCTCAAGAGCCTTGGCCAACCGAATGGGGATATCTTCTGTGGGCTTGACTAAAAACAGCCTTGTCCTTGCCAGTCACTTCCTCGCGATCGTTGACCAGCACAGCCTGGCTGTTGCTCTGGCCAAAAGTATACTAGCTGCCTAAAAGCCGCTTCATTCAGCTTGCAAACCCCGCCGCATTTGGAGGCGAAAGCTCAAGATCGGGGCAGCCACATGGAAGGCTACAGGCAGTAATATTGGATGCGAGCCAGCATATGTGCCGTCAAAGACGCTCGCAAGGAGGCTTGCCCAAACATTCCACCATTCCATGTTCGCCAAGCTCAAGTTGATCTGCTTAATTCAATGTGCAATGAATGGCATTGAATGACGCAAGCTCTCAAGGTAATAAGGCTTCCTACAGAAGTGGCACTTCACAGTTAGCCTTATGCACATTCATCGCTTCTCCAGTTCCGCTGGCCGCAATGTCTTTGGCATCGCTAAATGGCACCGCTGATAGGCGCTGTCCAATCACAAATCTAGATAATAACCTAGGGCGCGGACGAGGGTGGTTCGTTGCACTGTTCCTAGTTTTCTCGGAGGTGTCTTATCTTTCAGTGGGCCGTGCAAGACTGTGGTTGCGTAGTCCACGATGGGTACTACACATGCTTGGTAGAATTATCTCATCTGCTCGAGGCGGAGTTGTCTTAGGCCCCAAGAGCAATGGCGTTCTGTGTTGCTTTTCGACTGCTTATCAGATTTGTTCCTTCCATCGCAGTTTCTTATTAAAGATCGCTCCTAGGAGCTTTGCCACGTCGGTATAATTGGTTTTTCATTCATAATAATCTGTCCTACATTGTACTGTGTTATAGACCTTGTTAGATGCATGACTTCCGTTCCCCCTACTTCAAACAAGGATCCAGTCTTTCGGGCCATGCCTCTCTTCGTGGTATCATCTTTCTATATCTTTCGAAGATCATTTTCTGTGGAACGGCGGCTTGTCACTGAAAATAATCACAAAAAAAAAAAAAAAAAAATTTATTAGATGCGGCACATTAGTAGTTGACTGACTGCTCTACGAGGTCCTAAGTTGAAGAACCCAAACAAGATCAGAAAGACCGGCGATCCTGTTGAGTCCAGCATTCTCTAGTGGAGAGGCCTGAGTCTGAAAGTCACCAATGCAGATACTGGCGTGTCGGTTCCCATAAAGCTGCAGATCCAGCGTCTGGGTATTGCTGTGATACATTTGGCCTGCAGGCGGGCGCGATGCTTATAATTTGTTATGTACTTAAACCGCCGTATAAAGCTAGGTTGGCAGAATTCAGACCGTCACTGTTCTATATTATTGACCGTTGATGCTGGTAATTACGTCTAGCCTGACGGTCTATAGACTTCTATTGAACTGTCCACTCAGCCAAAGAGGGCTAACCTTCATCGAGAATTGAATTCTGACTAATGTACGGGCTGTCAACGTCCGACTACCGAGACCAAGAGATGAACGGGCTTATCAGGGCAGTTACCCTGCCGGTGCCCAACTGGCAGTGGCCCGACAGCCGGCCGCCATATATATATAATGACCAACTGTTAGCTACCTAGCTCTCCAAATAAGTTATTCTGTTTTCTCCTATCTTCCTCTCTATATCTCCTGGTAAAGATGACCTGCTCCGTTGTATTGACTAGGCATCTCGCTGGTAGATAGACCATGACAAAACGACCGACGGGTCCAAAGTCAAAACCCGAACCCGAGGTTAACCGCTGTCAGCTTGGAAATATGGGCTGTCTAAGACTAATCTGGAAGTCATGACACCTATTAGGCTTAGCGGTATATTCTCTCGATAACCGCCAGCAACCCCTATTATATGACATCTTCAAGACAGGCTATATTCTCTGGAAAAAAAAGCTGTTTGATTCAAATAGGAGGATTAGGCAGCGTATCTGTATTTTTTGCTAATATGCATGTTTACCCAAGAAGCTATACGGGTTCAGGGTTGTGACAGTCTACCCTAACCCTACCCGCCACAGGTTTCGGGTCGACCCCTGATGAGTAACCCACAAGTAGTGTCTAAGTCAACCGTTACCTGCCCCAGGACAGTTGTCCGCAAGAACCTTGTCCCGTGCGCCTTACAAATTAAGATAAATGAGAGGTTGCTCAAATATATAGCATGGTCAGGATGATCTCCTGGTCCTGCCTTGACAGCTTTCGGACAATCTTACTAGACTCTTAAAGGTCAGCCATTGCCCCTGTTCATAGGAGTAGGACAGGTCTAGGTAGATAAAGTTTATAAGAATAATTTAATTGAGTGAGTCATGCTCAAGACGTTGCAACCCCACGTTGTAACCCCCCGCATATCGGCCTATGCGCGGTAGGTACTGCTTAGCCGCGTAAAGGGCTGATGTAGAGAGGTTCTGGTGTCCATGTCTGACAAGTATATATGCCCAAGTATGCAGAGAGTGTGAATTTGGTTATCTGTCTACTGGTCTGCCTCAGGCGTCAAGTTTCGTTATATGTTGAGGCAATAACTTACGAACTACACTGACGTCTCCTGCCGACATCATTTATTTCAGCGCTCTAAACTCAGTCAAATTCTATCATGTTTTCGAGACCCCTGTCGACCACAATCGTAGCGGCCCTGGCTCTCACTAGCCAGGCAGCCCAAACGTTCAGCAACACCGGCACACTCACCGGCTGGGACAGTACAAACCAAGAACACCGCGGCACCGTGCAAGAAGTCAGCAACGTCATCTTCGAAGGCCCCAAAGCCTTAAAAGTAACGCAAGTCTACGATCCCAACTACAGCGGGCGCTACCACTCGGAACTCGTGCACAACGCCGGCTACCGCCGTGGCGACACAGTTTTTTACGGCTTTGCGTTCCGGCTGCAGCAGGACTGGGACTTTACGAGCCAGTCGTATAATCTCGCGCAGTTTATTGCTGATTTCAACGATTCCGGCTGCGACGATTGGATGCCCTCGACAATGATCTGGTTGCAAGGAAACCAGCTTTACTCGCGAGTGAAGACGGGCACCGTCTGTGCGCAGCAGACAGAAACATTCCCGAATCTAGCATCCGTCTCGGCGGGCGAGTGGCATAAGATCATTTTGCAGGTGAAATGGGAGTCTGACTCGACGGGATTCTTCAAGATCTGGTTTGATGGGGAGAAGGTCAAGGAGGTTTACAATATCAAGACGACGATCGCACATGATCGGCAGTTCCAGTTCCGTGTGGGCCTTTATGCGAATGGATGGCATGATCAGGGGCATTTGGAAGGGAGCCAAGGTACCAGGCAGGTTTGGTATGACGAGATTGGCATTGGAAGTGCCTTTGCGGATGCAGATCCGAATCAGTGGTAAGGGTAAAAGCTAAACTAGCGCCTGTAAGGGTCCTGCTGTAGAGTCTTGCTCTAGTTGTCTTGTCCTGCAGATTTTTGAATTTCTTAACATCCAAGTTTAACTCTTATATATCTATTTTAACGGCTAGACGGCTGAAATAGAGTATTTACCTGGATGAGATAACACTAAGTGGGTTGTTTTTTTTTTATAGGAACAGAGCCAGACGAATAAGAAAGTAATTTCCAGCTCACCTGATACATTCAGAGTAGCATGTCTAAAGAAAGCTCAGAACCCTAAGAAATACCACATGTCCGCCCCATCCAGTCCTCGGGGCTCTTATATAGCAGTCTAGACTTCTTTCTGGGCTTTTTTAGCTGGGATTGATAGCTTGTTGTCTCTGTTTACATTAACCTTGGATGTTATGGGCGTGTGATTGTGGTCAAAGGCAGATATAATAAACAGCTAGGCGCAGACTACAATTATTGTGTAAAAACACAATACCTGTGAAGCAGATTCAATGTACCAGGCATATGCGGAATACAAATAATTGCAGTGTTCCTTACTAGGAGCAGCCACACCAGACTAGATGCTGTACCTCCATCGAGCATATGTAAATATGTTTTTCGGCATTCGGGCTTGGGCACTTGATAAGTTATACGATGATAGCATGTAACATCGTCCAACAATGCTGCGGCGACCGTCGCGGGTTCTTCAGGAACCCATTGGAAAGACAGCCAAATGGAAATTAGAACGGAAGGCAAAGCTGCTCGCGCCTGACAGTGCTGCCGAAAGCTGGAAGTTTCATGAGGCGAAGAATAGCCGTTTTGGGCAATTCTACTGCCTGAGCGTCTTAACAGCGCCTTCAGTTGATAGCCTGGGAGAATGAGTGATTGATAGTACCGTTTTCTTGTAAAAATCCATTCTTCTTCCCACTATCGGGAATTCCATCCCGAGCTACCTGCTGTGAATTGATGGCATCTAGTTGAATAAAGGGCTTGATACTCATACCTTGCTCAATACTGTCTTTTCCTCGGCGCTTAAATGACCTCCAAACTTTTAATCTCACCATCACCATTGTATGTCCGGTTATAAAGCACGTGCAGCAAAGAGAAGCCTCTTTCCTAACTCTACAGCATGCAAATGATGGTATTGCTCCTAGTTGCCAGCAAGCTTTAAGCTGTATTATGAAATGCCTCTTGCTGCCCTCGTTTTCGGTCAGACATACAATACGTACAATTGTACAGTTTATATATATTAGCAGCATCGACGGCAAGTTCATCTTCACTTCCCATATCCCTCCATCAGTAAGTTCAAGATTCTTCCTTAATGAGGAACCCTAATACTTCTATATCCTTCTTGGCTCTGTCTTGGTGCTTGTCTATTGGTATGTAAAAAAATGACTGGCGTGGGTGACAAGCTGGGTTTGCCGGAAACATCATATAAATAATGAGGTTGAAAATTCATGAATCAGACTGCCGATTGTACCGATAAGGGTAGAAAACTAGAGCAAGCGGACAAAGTGTATTCTGGACATGGCAGCATGTAGGTTGCGATATGATAACTTGCAATCTCGAAACTGAACGCATATTGCTATTGTTGCAGTACAAGCAATACAAATTGGAGCGGTCTACAGGGAGTATTTACTTACCAATGCACCAGTCGCTCATATAATTGCACTTTCTGTATATTTGTAGGTTCTTGAATTCGCCAATGTGTTCTTGTGCAGGCTATTTGCAATCAGAGTCTTCTATAAGATTGAACGTACACTCCGAGCTACAGTTCCCCACACCAGGAATGTTATATCTAATAATAATCCCCGGCTACATTAAATTCTTCACATACAGGCAGAGCACGACTTAATGGCTGCAGCTGGCAAATGATAATATCTACCTACAACTGTTTCCTGGGCGGCGGCCCTTGCCTACTCCCTCTGTACACCCCGTCATCATCAGCCAGGCTCCGTAGTTCCCCAATATCCGTGGTTGCAACCGCAACTGAGACTGCTTGGCTGTTGACAAACTCGGCGGAAACGCGGATTGTCTCCAGGGAACCTTCAACGATGTAAACAAGAAGGGTATCCTCATCTGCTGCTGTTTGATCGTCTGCGGCAAGGAGTGCAGTCCGATCTATGACGCTTTTCGACGCATTTTCTTGTATAAATTGGGCAGTCTTGTTTACATCCCAACCAAGGAACGGGGATTGAAAAGAGTCAATCGGGGGCTTGGTGACAGAGTCTCGCTTATATTTCCGGAGTTTGTGGCCATCCGCTGTCGTGAGAACGAGGAGGCTTGGAGGCGAATTGGGCTTGGATGAAGCCTTGTACGCTGTTGAAAGGATGGTTGAGAGAACCTGCAGCTGTTAGCTGAGACCAGCTGAGCCTAGGAAGAGAACATGGCTGCGTACAGCGGGCGACACCTCGTGAGTGCAGATGATCGGAATGAGGCTCATTTTGGTGTGATTTTGGGTCGCAATATCTGCCGTGAACTGTTCTGTGTAGAAGGAAAGCAGAGTCAGGAAGAGGAAGCTGGGCATGTGCGTAGAAGAGATAAAGGCAGCCCGACTACGTCACCCGTAAGGGGACAAGAACCGGTTGGACATTGCCAGTCAGTTCCCTGACAGGCTTGCGCCGTGATCGGCCTGCATTAGTGACACTCACATGGGGCCCAAGAATGAGGCTGACATGGCTATGCGGATGATCCAAGGTGAGCCCCAGACCACTTGGCTGGGGGGCCTGAGGACCGGCATGGACGCTGGAAATGCTTCTATTGGCGGGTTGTTACTATGCAGATCGCTATAATCTCACTTAACTGTTAGTATTCCCTGTTGGCATCCTGGCAAAAGCTTGCTTTTAGCCCGCTTCTACATGCTAGCCTGAAAGAATTTATGGGCATAGTGCGATATCTCGCCAGCCGGCGTCCAACAAGGGTACTGAAGTGCCGGTACCCGGCACCGGGTCATTGAGCTCATTGTCCTCTTTAGTCTGTATCTTCCCCTTCCTCCCTCGAAGTCTGACCCGGCTACATATTCTAGATTCGAGGTCTTTCAGCCCCGCTCTCCCTGCTCGGGTAGGCAAAGCCAGGAGTTGTAGACATAGCCAGTTGATCTACCGACCATCAGGCTGACCCGTAACCTGTCTCAGCGCCTGCGACTAGCCTGCCCGGGGGCTACCATCTGAGTATAATGCAACGCAATGACGAAGACTCACATATCTAGTGCTGACTGACCGAACATCAAGCGGTTCATTGAGCGGCTACGCTGGATACTTGATCAGCTCGCAATGGGAAACGGAATATCACTTTGGGGGCGGATGCATCATTCCCACAAAGCTCAGGCTCGCGCAGACCTCGACGATTGCCAGATAAGATATATAAATCGTTCCCTCAGACAGAGGATTCGCATCTGCAGTAGAAAGCTTCACGGCAATTGTGGAAATAGTCGAGCCTGTCTTTCAGACGCCTTAAATCATGCGTATGTTTTTGTCCATTGCTATAACAGCCTTGACCGTCAACGCTGCCACGATCGACTGGGACTGCACCAATGCTCTCGGAACAAGCCAGAACTATTGCTTCTACGCACAGTGCCGTGGCGGCGCAGGTCAGTAATTTACCTACGATGCCGATACCTCCAACCGTGCACCGCGCAGACGGGCTTCTGGGTGCAGCAGAACCCCGTGCAGCGATAGCAACCTGTCGTACTCGAAATTCGGCAACTCCTGTGACGAGTTCCCCTTTGCCAGTACGCACGAGGGCGGGTCTGGTGCTCGCCTGAGATGCGTGGACTCGAGCGAGAATAGCAATACGTCTTTCTCTTTCAAATGACTGAGCTCCATTGACCTGATTGACAGGCGAGGGGGGCCAGCTTGCCAGTTTCTACAGTACCTTTAGCGACGAGGACACGTTTGAAATCACCATTGAGAACTGGAAGGGAGCGTACGTTCTTACCAGCAACCTGCTCATATGTCATGTAGTAGCCCTGCTAACTCTGCTGTCAGTTCTTACTACGAAGATAACCCGACCTGGACCAACGACGGGGGCGAGTTCTTCCTTGATCCTACCGGCAACTTTGTCGACGGCAAGAGAAGTATCAGTGGTCGCGGCCTGAAGCTTGATCCGGGCTACAGCACTCCAGCGGCAAAATTGAGGACGATCAAAACAGAAGACGGCACAGAGCACCCGGTGATTGCTGAGGATTCGAGCAATCCTCTCAAGGCCGGTGATGAGATCTGGAGTGCGCGTCGTAATGCCATCCTGAAGGTTGTGGACTAAGAGACACGTAAGCAATGGATCACAACTGAAGGAAAACAATCAAACCGGGTGGAAAGTCAGCGCTTGCAGCACTCAGATCGGAGGAGAGAGGGCGCAATCACAACTTCCTTAGCCGAAACAAAAATGTGTACATGGTCATGTAAATGGGATACTCAAGGTCCTGAACATTTTATCAATTCAATACATCTTATACAGTCATTGGCTTGGTTCTTCAATGATTCTCGATTAGCTATATGATATGTCACCACGTGTTTACTTGAAGACCGTGCCCTTTCCAGGTTGAGTGACGATGTAGCATACCTCGCATATGCCGACCTCTGCTATTTCACAAGAAAATAATCGTCGACAAGGGCACATGTGCTACTAGTCAAACCCTATTCGTCAAAACGCATCGAACCACGTCACATCGACAGGCGTTGCTTTTTTATAACACCTCGGTGCCTTCTCGCTTCTGGTGTCCCATTATCCAACATTTAAACTACCCCTGCACATCATCCCCAGTTCTTGAGGCAGCCCTTACATCTCATTCTTCTTATCTTCTTGTGTCTACGAATCATGATGCGGTAGCGGCACTTTTCAGGTCGAGCATGCTGTAAACAGCGGCGGGCCAAACAGGCACAGTTGGCCGGATGTATTAACCTGCGTGCTTTACATCAAGGAGCTAGAATTCCCCAGCCTGCTTACCCATCACAATCACATTGCGAAGGGCAACCAGTGATCTCTGTCCGTGTAGCGATATGCTGACTCTCCTAAACAATTATAACGACGAAGGACGGTATGGAAATACGGCTGGCTCATAATTACGTTGCCAGAAGAAACCAGTGACCGACGCCTACGCAGCAAGCATCCCTCTATGAGCGTTGTAATGCGTCAGTCATCTCTAAACTATAGTGCGATCCGCACATTGAGAGTGAATATTCCGTCGAAGAAAGAAGAGTAGCAAATGTCAGATGGAGGTGTACGCAGATTATCCCGTAGGGTGTGCAGTAAGCAGGTCTAACTGCAGGCGTAGGATGCCGTTCTTGTCACGCTGGGACAGGATACCAGCAGAAACAAAATTAGAAGCACCTGTTTAATGATCACATACCGGGCCTAATCAGGTGGCTCTATACAGGGGCACTGCTAAAGGCCCTTTCTAAGACCTCCATGGCTAGCTGGGAGATTGAGGTCCATGGGAACACCATATCCTTCTTCTGGCTCACCAGCGGAATAGTCGAGACAGGAGCAAATTTAGGATAATTCCATTCAAAGATGGGAGACGTCAGATATCACCCCGTGAATTAATGACAGCAAAGCGATGGCTATACAACGAGATTTAAACATTTTACCAAGTTGTTTACAACATTACAGGTCATACTCTCCATGTGGCGCTTCTTCATAAGAGCTAGTTGTGGAAGTCAATATTCACATTTGCATGCTAATCTCAACCCTTAGATGGCACATCATTAGGACTCAGCGAGGAAAAGAGAGAACAATACGGAGACTCTTTATTGGAGGATAGCTGGCTGATTGCCTAACAGCCTGATCTATACTCAGGACTGCAGAAGCTATGAATTCGCTGCAGGAGATGTCTTACAGGCAGACAATTCATGATCTGCTTATCACTCCCCTAAACCTTACTAACCGCAGCGCTTCTGATAGTTTGATACGCGGTGTTAGGCCGATTTCCATAAAGCCCACATGTCGGGTTGATGGCTGAGCTCAGCCGGCTGGCTCCCTTCTTTTTCTCTATTGTGCCAATGTGCTTTCCATTCCCTGCAGAAACTTCATTTCCTGCCACTCATCCTCTATCTTTTCTCTCTCTGCCCAGATTCTATTCTCGGCAAAGGAGATATATCGTATCTTTCCCTCTGCCCTTTCTCCTTGAGCATATTCACAACATTTCCCAATCACGTCAACTATGATTTGATCTCGTAGTTGTCTTGCTCGCGTGAATTCTGCTGCTTTTCCCGATATAAATAAGGAGACATAGCCACCACGTCTCTTCCTTAGCCTTTTCCCTTCGAATTAAGTCTCTCTGTCCTCTTAAGCTGTCTAGCTCCGCCCTTAACCTGATCAAATCCTTCTTTGCGTTGTACAGAAATCTTCCAGACCCTTTGCGCTGATCATCAAGCTGTCGAAGCCATTTGTTAAATTCTGATATCCTTTGATTGTGGAGCCTCCCAGACAATATTGCTGAGTGATATATTCTGTCGTATTCTTGGCGTTTTTGAATATCTAAAAGATGTTCATATGCTTATTAAGCTGAGCACACTCGCATTAATGCTAAGCTTCTGAGAGATATGGTAGCAGCCACGCTTACGAGTTGGAATTCGGCTGTCGCTTGGGCCCATGTTGTCGATCGGGGAGCTTAACCAAAGCCAATTTTCGGTATGCTGACCTGATGGCTTTTGAGTCTGCAGACTGCGTAATCCCAAGGATATCTCAATAATCATGACTGGCTGTGATGAGCGACATTTCAAGATCTAGTTCAGATAGAGGTGGAGATCAAATGCTAACAAACAGAGCGGGCCGACCCAAAGAGAGACAAGTGGAATTCTCATCGCCAATTTGTGATTTCGGGACGGGAGAGCGGGGCATTTGATCATGTAATTCCAGATCGACCCAATGAGCTTCGTCACGTGGCTGTCCATGTTTATTGCGGGCTGCCCCGCCCGGTTAGTTTATATCTAGAATCCAATGATTGTTGTTGATTGCTCCAAGCTCCAACCCAACCCAATTCTTGGCGGGTTGGGTCAGGGTTCGCAGGGCGGGTTGAACAAGTCTGCTGTCAAATAATGAACATTAGGCTGGATGTCCTCCACAGAGACAGCTGTCTGATATCCAATGCGGATAGCTGCGTGTGCACGCCGGTGTAGATACAGAGGGAGGGATGGCCGCTCTCAGAGGGACAGGGCTAGTGCCGTAGCAGGAAGGGTTAGGGTAAGTACTATACTTCTTAGAGCGTACCACAAAAGGTGGGGTAAGATGATATGGGATGCCAATAAACTCATGGAAGATCGGCTGGAAAGGAGCAAACGACACTGAATTCGCAGTGTATTGGCTAGAGAGAGGCTAGGCCTTGGTTCAGGCTAAATGCCCATGGCTATAAGTTGGCGGCCAAGACTTGCAATACGGATTGTTGACACCGCTCAGTCCCCATTAACTGAAAGCATGGCGTTATCTGGCGATTTTCCGGCGGAACTGTACGCCGGATTCCGCGCCAGATGCGCAGGGATGAGGTTCCCTTGTTGTTCCTGCTCCTTTTCCCATACCCACAGGCTGAACTGTCACTTGGGTTTCTCCATGGAGTGATAAGTTGTTAGTGCAGTGTGCGATCCCTAGTTTTGGGTGTGACTATAGCCTAAATGCCTTCAGCGCTGTGTATATAGGTTGTTCATATGAACGATATTCCTAGTGAATTGTGGCCTGTCAACCTCTGTCCCAATTTGTTCTTTACCAATACTCACTCGAAGAAAGATATTCATTAGATATTCAGTAAACGCCAGAGACGCGCCGCCATGGGCTTCTCTCTGCGCCCCCCAGAGCAGACTCGCAGGGTCGTGCCAAAGAAACCTGCAAAGGGCCATTTCTTCTTTGCGCATAGGGAGTTTGCTCGCGTCCCGTGGTGGAAAAGGAAAAATATGCGGAGGCTTTATATCTACATTATTATTCTGATCCTCACCAACACCGCCAATGGCTTCGATGGATCCATGATGAATGGTCTCCAGACACTCTCATACTGGCAGGAGTACTTCAACCATCCGCGTGGCGCTATCCTAGGCCTCTTCAATGCGTCTATGAGTCTGGGGTCTCTCATCGGGCTTTTTTTCGTGCCGTACCTGATCGACTGGCGTGGCCGCAAAATTGGTCTCGTCGTCGGCTGTCTAATCATGCTGCTAGCGGTTGGGCTGCAGTCAGGAGCAAGGAATTTTGGAATGTTTGTGGCCGCCCGCATCATTATCGGCTTTGGCGATTGCATTGTGCTTGGAAGCGCGCCTCTTCTAATCGCAGAGATTGCCCATCCCCAGGACCGAGCCGTCTTGGTCACTTTGAGCGGTGCCTCATATCACTCGGGCGCTTTCATAGCCAGCTGGGTTACGCTTGGGACCCTCGAAATTCCGGTAAACTTTTTTGCCCCCTTATGGTGTCATCCTGGTATCCGAAGTTGCGACTAACGGGGCTTAGAATGACTGGTCCTGGAGGCTTCCCAGCTTGTTGCAAGCAATCTGCACCATCATAATTGTTACCGGAGTGTGGTGGATGCCAGAGAGCCCCCGTTGGCTGATCTACAAGGACAGACATTCGGAGGCACTCGACGTTCTCATAAAATTTCACGCGGAAGGCGATGAGAGCGATGAGTTTGTCCAGCTAGAGTACGCCGAAATCAAGGCCGCGATTGCCTTGGACAAGCAGATCGGCCATACCGGCTGGGTGGACTTTTTCAGGTCCCGAGGCAACCGCAAGAGGATCTATCTTATCACTGCTCTTGGTCTCTTCAGTCAGTGGAGTGGCAATGGACTGATCTCATACTATCTCAAATATGTCATGGACGGCGTCGGGATTACAAATGCCCAGACACAGCTTGGTATCAATGCAGGGATGAAAACCGAGGGCTTAGTTACCAACTTTGTCTTTGCTTTCTTTATTGAGATGCTAGGAAGACGGCCGATGTACCTGGTCTCAACGATCGGCACCTGTGTCGTATTCAATGTCTGGACAATTGTCTCAGCGCGGTACGAAATTGCCCCAAATAAAGGGCTGGGATATGCCTTTGTCTTCTTCACCTTTCTGTACGGGGTTTTCTACGACATCAAGTAAGTTCTGCTATATCCCTTCGTTGATCCGGTGCCGTCAGAGGGTTAATTTTGTAATGGATAGGTCGGGTCTCATGTCAACGTACACTACCGAGATCCTCCCGTATGGTCTCCGCGCGAAGGGCTTTACTTGGCTAAACTTTTGCGTCACCGGAGCGCTTTTCTTCAACCAGTATATCAATGCCATTGCGCTGGAGGCGTTGGCCTGGAAGTATTATATCGTGTACTGCGTGTTCCTGGGATTTGAAGTCTTTGTGATCTACTCCTTCCTGATTGAGACTCGCTACACACCGATGGAGGAGATTGCCAAGTATTTTGACGGAGATAGCGCCGTGGATGTTGGCGAGGTTGCAACTGCAGACATGAAGGAGAGGGGATTTGAGATGAAGGCGTCCAACGTCCCGACTGTTGTCCACGTGGAGAGTAGAGATTAGGGCTAGGGAATCTTGTGCTGATCCTGGTTCATGTTGAGGAGACTTTGTCTTGTATCTAGGAGCGGGAGGTTCTTGATTAACTTGATAACAGAGCTGATGAACAATATTCTAAGACCAAAACATGAAGCCACTCTCCCGCTGAGCCCGCTTGTGTACTGATTCATGACTGTTCTATATTCTTCGACGTAACCTAGTTCCGTCACTGATCCTGAGCTAAATTCCGCTCCAGAGGAAGAGAGTGCGGCGGCCAAGCCGATCAACTAGAAACGCGGCCATCAGGGAAGCCGTTGATGAGTGTTTGCGTGAAGGGAGATGTAGTCCCGATGGAATCCAAGGCTAGGGTGAGGAAGTAGGAGACCACAGCGATTCGGTTCCACTGGGCGAACATGCCGACACTGAATGCGATGAAGGTATTTGGATGTCTTGGCAACTCAGCGAAATACGTATGGTACTGTATTTAGATAACATATATATGCTAAATAAGACAAAGTACTGTATCTTTATACAGTATTCTATTCAAACATGTAAATCACTGTTTTTATAGGGAGGGATCTGCATTTTTGGGTTATTTGGGTTATTTGGGTTGGTTTGAACCTATGTGGTCTCACTTATGTGCCTAGCCCATGGGCGGTTTATTGTCTTGCTGACGCACCCCAAAACCCGCACAGGCGGATCAGCTAGCCCTAAAACCCCGCCCCAACCAGCGGTTTAACAAGTCTAAGCTGAACAAGGCAGCGCCGTATTGGTTTAGTAATATTGTCCCGTTGGCGTGGACGTTAGATAAGCGACTCAAGGCGCAAGCGAAGACGTTTCTTGATTACGTCTTGGACCATCAGACGGAGGATGGATGGTTGGGAACGGAGATGACGCGCCAGACGACGGGGACTTGGGCGAGGAGCTTTTTTTTTTTTTTTTTTTTTTTTTTTTTTTTTTTTTTTTTTTTTTTTTTTTTTTTTTTTTTTTTTTTTTTTTTTTTTTTTTTTTTTTTTT
>QPHH01000058.1:0-36203 GCA_003574815.1 Aspergillus spinulosporus
CCATCAACTGCAACCACCCAAACCCTGACCATGATATTACTGGGCTGGGTATGATTGCTGGCTGGGTCTGCTGGGATCTGGGCTGCCTGGCCGGCTCGGGCCATAACCTGCAACAATCCAAACCCTGACCATGGCCTGGCTTGACTGCCACCTGACTCCTACTGTCATGCTGGCTCTGGCCCTGTATCTGGCTCTGGCCCTGTATCTGGCTCTGGCCCCTGCATCTGGCTCTGGCTCTCTGTATCTGGCTCGGGCTCTCTGCATCTGGCCCTGGTCTGGATATGCATGGGCCTGGCTGGCTTTGCGTCTGCCTGATTTGTACGGGCTCTCCCTGGCTTGTTGGGCTTGGGCTCTGGCTCCGGCTGCCCGCCTGACTGGCCATTGGCTGGGCTGGCCTGCGCTGGACAAAATCTGGCTTGCTTGGGCTGCATAAACTGGAATATCTAAACCCTGACCATGATATTACCTGGCGTGATATTACCTGGCTTGGTATGGCCTGGCCCTGCCTGCTATGGCCATCAACTACACCAACAAACCCTGACCATGACATGACCGGCCATGATTTCTGACCTGCATCTGGCTGGGGTCTGGCCCTGGTATGCTTTGGCTTGTACGGCTTGGCCTGACTGCCTGGCTTGGTATGGTTGCTGGTGGGGTTTGTTGGGATCGGGGCTTGGGCTGCCCTGCCTGCTATGGACATAAACTGCACGAACAAACCCTGATCATGACATGACCTGCCATGATTTCTGACCTGTATCTGGCCTGCATCTGCCTGGGGTTCTGCCCCTGGTATGGCTTGGCTTGGGGCTTGGGCTTGTATGGGTTTGCCTGGCTGCCTCTGGGCTGGGGACTGGCTTGGGTTCTGCCTGCCTGACTTGGTATGGCTGGCCTGCTGCCCTGCATATGCATCCTGCCTGCGTGGGCTATAACCCAACAATCCATACCCTGACCATGAAATAATGGCCCAACTACCACTCTGGCCAACTTGGGCTGTAATATATATTAATATTAACTGCTTTGCCAATGCTGCATCGGGCTAAACAGCAATCATTAAACCCTGACCATGACCCTGCCTGGGCAATGGCTGCCAACCACCACCTTGGGTACGGGCTCTGATCTGCTGCTGGCTCTGTTGGGGCCTGACTCTGGCTCTGGCCTGGGCCTGGCTGGGATTGCTGCTGGGTCTGCTGGGTCTGCTGGCTGCGCGGGCTTTGTTGGCTCTGCATGGGCCTGGCTGGGATTGCTGCTGGGTCTGCTGGGTCTGCTGGCTGCGCGGGCTTTGTTGGCTCTGCATGGGCCCTGGGTTGGTCCTGGCACGGTATCTGATACTGTACGGGCTCTGACCGGGCTCTGGCTTGGGGCCGGCTGCCTCTGCATCTTGGGGCGCTGGCCCTGGCTGGTTGGACATTATGGGCGCCGCGGGCTCTGCTGGGGTCGGATGGGCTATTGGCGGGCTGGGTATGGCTCTGCCTGGCTCTGATTGGTGATGGCGGGGCTTGGGCTCGGCTTTCGGGCTATAATATATACTAATCCCTAACTACTTGGCAAATACTTGATAACTGCTGAACTTTATCCCGGGCTTGGGTGGCTCTGGCTCTGCTGGGTGCTTCTGGATATGGGCTGATTCCTGTTCTTATGGGATTCCTTTGGCTGCATATCTGGTAATGTCTCTGCCTGGTTGGCCATGAACTGCAATGACCCTAACCCTGACTATTAAATCATGGGCGCCCATGCCTGCCTGACCCATATTCATGCGGGATGGATCTGGCTTGTATGGGCTCTGCCTGGCTTGTATGGGCTCTGCCTGGCTGGTTGGGCTCTGCCTGACTGGTTGGGCTGCCGGCTTGTACTGTAACATATAATGCTTGACACCCACTACTTGGCCAATACTCCCCTCTCGACTTGACATATATATATATATTTTGACGACATGATATCTGGCCTGGAAATATATGGCTGCCTGTATGTGACCATGGAATATATATATTTACTCTGATGGGCTTGGCCGGGTCTGACCGGGCTGGGCGCTGGTTCCTGGCTGGTGCTGCTCGCGGGATGGTTCTGCTTTGTATGGTTGGCATTGGCTCTGGATGGGCTTGGCCGGGCCTTGCTTCTGGCCTGGTCCATGGTTGGTGCCAGTCTGGTTGCGTGCAAACTCCGGGATGGGTCTGGCCTGGCTCGGCACCGGCTCTGTATGGCCTGATGGGCTTTACTGGGGCCTGGCTTGGGGCTTGGACACCCGATGCATCTTGTGGTGCTGCCCCTGGCTGGTTTGATGTTACCGGCGCTGCTGGCCCTGCTGGCTCTGCTGGCTCTGCTGGCTGTGTATGGCCTGGGCCGCGGCTGGCTTTGTATCTGCCTGGCTTGGTACGGGGTTGGCCTGCCTCTGTATTGGGCTCGGGCTCGGGCTGCCTGGCTCTGACGGGCTATGGCTGGGCTCTGGCCTGGGCTGCACTGTATTAAACTTGCTCTGGCAGTCCATCAACCGCAACCACCCAAACCCTGACCATGATATTACCGGGCTGGGTATGATTGCTGGCTGGGTCTGCTGGGATCTGGGCTGCCTGGCCTGCTCGGGCCATAAACTGCAACAACCAACACCTGACCATGACATGACCGGGCTTGATTGGCTCCCTAACCCTTACTCCATCCTGGCTCTGGCACCCTGCATTGGGCCTGGGTCTGGTGGGCTTGGCTTTACCTCTGCGCGGGCCCTGGCTTGGACCGCTGGGGCCTATGCTGGACTATTGGTTGGGCTCTGGTATGTGCCTGGCCTGCTCTGGCTCTGGCGGGCAATTGCCTGGGCTTGGACCTGGCTTGATGGGCGGGCCCCGCCTGCTGTGGCCATGAACTGTAATAATTTAAACCCTGACCATGACATAACCGGCCTTGATTGCCTGCATCTGGCCCTGCATCTGGCTGGCTCTAATCTGGCTGGCTCTAATCTGGCTCTGCTCCTGCTGGCCTGCATTAACCCAAACCCTGACCATGAAATGCATATATGGGCTTTGGCTGGCTTGATCTTGGACCATATTGGCTTGGCCTGGCTTGATATGGGCTGGGGGACTGGCTTGCCTGCTGCCCTGCATCTACATCCTGCCTGCTTGGGCTATAACCCCAATAATCTAAATCTGGACCGTGATATGATTCTGCTTGGTGCCACCACTCTGGCGGAATGGCGCTAATATATATAAACCCTGTAATATCAACCCCCTGCAGTTCTGGATTCTTGGTATGAATTTCTCCTGGGCTTGGATGGGCTCTGACTGTGCCGGGTGATGTATCTGGCTTGCTCTCCCTGGCTGCCACTGCCCGGGGGGTTGGGGCTGGCTTTGTATCTGCCTGGCTTGGTATGGGGTCGGCCTGCCTCTGTATCTGGCTGGGGCTCTGGCTCTGCTGGGTGTGTTTGGATATGGGCTGGGTTTTTCGTGTGGGCTTTCTTTGGCTGCATATCTGGTAATTTATCTGCCTGTTTGGCGATGACTGCAATAACCTGAACCCTGACTGTTAAATGAATGGCCCCCATGCCTGCCTGGCCTACCGGATTGGATCTGGCCTAATACTAACTTGTGCTTGCTTTGACTGCAACTATCTCTGGCTCTGGTCCTGATCTGGCCCTGGCTCGGGCTATCTCTGTGTCTGCATCTGGTCCTGGTCTGGCCCTGATCTGGGCCTGGCTCTCGTTGTTATATATACTAACTCCTTGATACTAACTACTTGGCAAATACTTGATAATTGCTTGAATTGATATGGGCTCTGGCTGGCCCTGCATCGGCCCTGCATCAGCTCTCTATGGTCTGCCTCTAACCAGGCTCTGCTCCTGATGGCCTGCATGAATAGCTGCCAACCACAACAATCCAAGCCCTGACCCTGAACCCGCTGGGGGTGTCAACTGGCTCCAATCTGGCTGGGCTGCCTGGCTTGAGCCCTGGCGCTGTACGGCATTGGCTGGCCCTGCTGGCATGATGATGACGGGCTTTGGGGCTCTGGCTTGGCTCTAGCTGGCTTGGCCTGACTCTGCATCTGGCTTTGGCTCTGCCTCCATGCGGGCCCTGGGTTGGACGGGCCATTGGCGGGCTTGGTACGGCTCTGCCCGGAGCCTGCTGCCATGCAAAATCCGGCCTGCTTGGTGATAAACTGCAATCATCAAAGCCTGACCATGACATGGCCTGGCTTGATGCCCCCAGCTCTGACTGTCCATGCTGGATCTGGCTTGGGTTCTGGCCCTGACCATGACATGACCTGCTGCTCTGCTGGCCTGCATATGGCCCTGGATCTGGCTTGGGGGCTCTGCTGCTGCCGCGCAAATACTGCCTGCCTGTTTGGCCACCTGCATGTGAATATTGTGCTCTGTGCTTTATATATCTATATTTTGGATAACCTACTCTATGGATGGTTATATACATTCCGCTGCCTGCATGCAACCATGTAATATCTATATTTGCTTGATGGCTCTGCCTGGCTGGCTATATATCTGGCAATGGATCCGGCCTGCGGGGCTGGCCATAACATATAATAAATAAAGCCCTGACTCTTAAATATATCTGGGAATATATATATCTTTTGTGCATTTTATTACTTATATATATATTGCACCCCGGCTGTAACACCACATGATTATAAATTGGTTATTGGGGTGGCTGGATATATATATTAATATTGGTAATCTGAATTTGGTTCTGGCTCCAGCTTCCTGCATCTGGCCTTGCCATGGATTAACTGCTATATCTACTATCCTGCTGTTAAATCTGGCAATAAACCGTAATATAAATCACTTTGGCAGATCCAGATCTCTGCTTTATATGGATTCCTGCGGCTTGCATGTGATGATATATAATATCTGGGCTCTAACCTACCTGGTCTGGCTGGAAACTATAATAATATAAACCCTGACCATGATGTATTTGTTGCATGATATATATATGTAACCCTGGCTCTGGCTAGCTCTGCTCTGGCTTGGGCCCTGACTGGCCATGGGCTGTGCTCTGGCTGGCACTGGACTATATCTGGCTTGCTCTGGCTGCATAAAACTGCAACCATCTAAACCCTGACCATGATATTACCTGGCTGAACATTATCTGGCTTGGTATGGTGGCTGGCGGGGGTTCTGCTGTTCTGGGCTGTAATATATACTAATATTTAATACCAACTGCTTTGCCAATACTGCATTCCGCTTAATATATGGATATATATATCTTGACAACACAATATCTTGCTAGAAAATATATCCTGCTACTGCATGGGACTATGTAATATATATATTTCTCCTATGGGCTGTGGCTCCGCTGACTGTATATGGGTGCTGCAGGGCTTGTTCTGGCCCTGGGTGGCTGCTATCTATTTTAATGTCTGGTGTTACTAACATGGTGCTGGTGCTGACTGGCTCTGGATCTGGCTTAACTATAATAATCAAAACCCTGACCTTAACCCTGCGGGGGCTGCTACATATCTTGGGGCTCTGGCCTGGCTGGTTTGATGTTACGGCTGTTGCGGGCTCTGCTGGGCTCTGGCTGGCCTTATATTAGCTCTGGATTTTCTGCCTCTAACCAGGATCGGGCTCCATATGGACTCGGGCCTGGTTCCTGCGGGCTGGCTGTTGGGGGCTTGGACTGGCTCTGATGGCCCCGCCTTGGTTTTGGCTCTGTACAAGCTTTGGCCAGGTTCCTGGATGGGCCTACACAAATGCTGACCTAGCTTGGTCTGGCTCTGGCTGGGTCTGGCTAGCTGGGTGCTGGTGATGGTTGGGCTTGGTAATGTCTTTCTGCCATCTCTGCTTTGGGCTCAGCCTGGCTGGCTCTGGTCTGCCGTTACAATAAACTATTGCCCTGGTTGCCGGCGGAACAGCCAAGTTCTACCTGAAGCATAATATATATCTGGCACTCTGTCTTCCTGCTTGCTATATCACCTGGTGCACCAACTCGTTGATCAATCCTGGAATGGCTGGATATACTAATAGCTGGTGACCTCTGTCCCAGCTTCCTGCCTCCGGTGACCAGCTTAACACCGGCTCCCCACCAGCTTTATGCCAGCTTAATGTCACCTACTGTCTGTCCTCTGCCGGACCCTGTCCTGCTGGGGCTCTTATGGCGCTGACGGGCTTTGCATGGCTTGACTCTGGCTCCAGCCTCGCCCTGGCTCTTATCACCCGGGCTGACTCTGACTGGGCTCTGACGGGGATCCTGGCTGGCTCAACATGCTGACCTTGCTCTACACGGCTCTGTGTGAACCGGCGCCTGGCGGGCTCTGAACTGGCTTGGCCCTGGCAATCCTCTGGCTTTTCTCTGGCTCTGCTTGGGCTTTTATGCTAATTTGCTGCTCTAACTTCTTAATCCAGCTAGGTAGCTCCAGCTCCCTCCTGATGCTGCATCTGGCCTACTTGGTCTGGGATCTACTGGGCTCTAACTGGCTCTCTACTGGCATTGCACTGGCTTGTGGCCTGGCTACCTATATATATTGTAACTCTGGTTCGACGCTTACGGGCTTTGGTGGGCTCTGATCTGGATGGACCTGACCTGGTCCTTAGCTCTGGACGGGCTGTATGACCTCTGGGATGGTGGGCTCTGTCTAGCTGCTGGGTGGCTCTGTTCTGCACTGGCTTTGCATGGGCTTTGCCTGGCTTGTTCTAGCTCTAGCTGGCTCTGACTCTGCCTTGGATTCCTTGGCTGGCTCTGGCTGGCACTCTTGTTGGCTTTCTGTGGTTACCTAACTCTGGACTCTGGCCTCAGATGGGCTCTACATCTCACTTTGGACGGGCTCTAGCTGGGTTTATACTGGGTGTTTGGCTGCTCTGCTTTAGCGGGCCTGGGTCTGGCGTAACTCCAGGTCGGGCTCCGCATCTGGATCTCTACGGGCATGGGGGTTAGCTCTTCTGGGTTGCTGCTCTGTAGAGGCTTAATTAGTTGACTCTGGCTCTGTACCAGCTCCCGCCTGGGTTTGTATGGGCCTTGACTCCCTTTTCATCTGCCTTTGGGCTGGCTTGTTCAACTCTGGCTTTTATGGACTGTGGCTGGCGCTGGCTTGCCATAAACAATAATAATCAAAAACCTAACAAGAATATATAAATATCTATACACACTCATATCCCTCTTCGGCCCCACAATATATATCCTGCATTGGCCTGCCGGCAAGCCCTGGCTGCATGGAACTCCTACTGATTGGAGACAGACCCATTAGAGCACCAAACTTGACATGGCAACATCTGTACTGCAAACCACAAGTTGTTACCTAACAAACACATCAACAATCCCCGCGCCCGGTCCGACTGGAGAAGCCCACTGGAGATGACAGATTGGGCAATAAAGGCAATAGCAGCGACAACAGCAACAACAATAATAATAATAATAATAACAACAACCATGATAATAATAATAATAACAACAACAACAACAACAACAACAACAACAACAACAACAACAACAACAACAACAACAACAACAACAACAACAACACTGATGATTCACCAGCATGAGACATGATGCTTTAAGGGATTTGTGATTTGGAGTTTAGCCAGGGTGCTTGGTTTTATTTGCTTATTGCATGCTGATACTAATTACCCAATTAGCACGCGCTCATATTGCTAATATAAAGCCACCAAGAAGACCGTGCCATTTCTGCTAGCTAGCCACTGAACACCCATGTACGGAAAGCTTTGCAGAGTAGGGTATGGGAGGAATGCTTGGCAAGCAGACACAGCATGGCCCAGGCTAAAGTACTAAGATACAGGGTCCTGCATTACATGCAACACCTGCCCTAATTATCCTAAGCAGCGGCAGTGGGTTATCATGTTCACAGGGCTTGTTAACTTCTATGGGGTTCTACAATGCATGAGACCTGGCTCTATTACAAAAAGAACGTAGGTGGCATTGTTGAGTTCGATGCACAAAGACAAGTAGGCAAAGCTCCAGGGACTATTTCCAAGCTTATGGTTGGCTAGAACTATCGATACAACTTATATTATACAGGTACACCAGGGTCGGTCCTCTTGCGTTTCTTTGCTGATTCTCCATTCTGCAGCGCCGGTCCTGCGCGCTTTACTGCTCCTTGGGCTGTACCTGAACCAGAACCCTTCTTTGCAGTCCTTCGGTTGCTGCGCCGTGCAGCAGGGGGAGATCTGCTGCTGGCAGACTCCAGCTTGGACAGGGAAGAATCGGTTTCGGTGTCAGAGGAGATCCAACCGTCGTCAGGTTCCTGCTGGTAGAGATCGCCGACCACCGGGAGGTCAAAGGTGCTGATCGTGTTCCGGTTGGTAAGGGTCACCCACTCTTCATCAGGGATTGGTGCAGGCACGTTGCTCTGAAAGCCGTTGTTGGGGAAGAGGGCTGCCTTGGCCGTGATGAAGGACCCAAGTGCCAACTTGGCTGCTTCCGCGAGTGTGCGGCGCACTTGATCAATGAGCGCCCAACGCTGAGGGGCTTGCTGGGGGTTGGTTGAGAAGAGCATATTCTTCATCAAGATCACCTCCAGCATGTCATGACGGCGCAACCCTACCAGGGCATCAGAAAGGGGACTGATCCCTGACAGAGTTTGCCAGGCTGGCCAGGCCGAGATCGCGCGAAGCGGGTGCGAGCTGCCCCACGGGCCCTGGCAAGAGGTTATGTGATCCCGGTGGGCATTCTGGACCTCCTCCAGGTATGCCCCGCCATCCACTCTGGTCTTGTTAGGTGCATAGGGGGAATAGTCGGGATTAGTTGGGAGAGCATCTCGGGGCGCGACCAGGGTAGTCTTGATCACCAGCCTCTCGCAGTTGCCGTGGTGGGTGCGGGGCACCCAGGGTGTCATGAAACAGATCATGTGAGTATCAGACATGGGGATCAGGTACACAGTATAGGCATCTACATGCGAAAGGGCAAATCCATCTGCATTGATTTTATGGTCCAAGTGTTTGGTCAGGGCCCCACCCTTGCTTTCCACGTACTGCTAATATGCCACACAGAAGTCATCCAGTGACTCCTCGAGCCTGCCAACACCATGCAGGTAGTAGTCGCAGCCCTGCGTTGTCTTGGCCACCATGGGGATAAAGCTGGTGATGCTGTTCCGCCACAGATGCAGGCGCCCAATGGCAAGGGGGACATGGAATAACCGGCGCGAGGATTGGTGATCAGGGTCGGTAGGGGTTTTGATTGTGGGCTGTGGGTAGGCAATCAAATCATGGGGGTGGTCAGGTTGCAGGAGGACATCCACAAAGTATCTCCCAATGTTGTGCATCTCGGCCTGTTACGCGATGCTGAACTGGCGTGCCCAGCACAGGCCAGCAACTGTAGTAATATGGTGATTAATAATGCACGTCTCCATCTCAAACAGGCGTTGCATCTCTTTGGTGTCAAGGTATGGGTTCCGGAACGGGACATTAACATATCCATCTCGGGCCAGGGGGGAGCGCGGATCAGTATTAAGGCCATCCCCCAGATGCATGCAGAGATCTTTGACTAGGAACTTCCACTACTTGTCATGATCAGGCATGGTCAGTGTCACCTCTGCAGACTGGAAGTGGAAGGTATGGTATTTGTTATATTTAAACAGTGGCCGCTCCAGCCATCGGCTATGTTGAGAGTCGTGATAAACAAATTTATTAAAGTGGTCAATATCTGGACAGTTCTCCGCAATAACAGCAAGGCGGGTTATCAGCTCGGAGTTGCTAACTGCAGGATCTAGTCCAATTGTGTGGCGAAGGAGGCGGAGGTGGCTATGGCAGAGCAGCATGGGGTCCTCCTGCGCCCTCTTCAGGGGCCCAGCAAGCTTCTGGAGCAGATCCACGCGGGCTTTGCGTTCCTCCTCCATAACCCAGCCATGTGGACGCTGCTTCGCGCCCTTGGCTGCAATGGCAGACAGCAGCTCCGGGGCTAGCAGTTCACTGGTCTCACAAGAGCAGGCAGATAGGAAGGCAGGAGTCTCACCCAGAAGCTCCTTGTCTGTCAGTCCCCAGTCTTGCTGGCTGCCGAGGTTACTGGGAGAGAGCAGTGTGCCCTTGTTCAGCCTGTCTGTTGTGAGGCAATCCAGGTCAGGTGGTAACTGCTGCTTGTCTTCCAGGCTTGGGGTTGCTGTTGTGTGCCCAGCATTATCTAATAGACTGCTGTTAGATTAGGGGGACAGGTGGTTGTCAGCCCTGGTCTTGTGCTTAGCTTGACAAGGGTTAGCAGGGGTCTCCTTATTATCAGGTCCTGGCCCTGGAACAACAACTGGCAACATGGTCGTCCCCTGCATCGGGCCAGAGGCATTGATTGTTGTGAACAAGCTGGACCCTGGGTTTCCTGACAGTTTGGCAGAGGGGGGGAGTGGGAGCCGGGAGTGCGGAGCTGGTGTTGGGGAGCCACTGCCGGTGATCTCTGCAGAGGACCGCGGGGCCGGAGGCGTGCTGGGGAGGAGAAGGGGGAGGGTGTGTCCAGCGCGCGGGGTAAGAGACGGGGAGGCAGTGCCAACCGTCTCTGCAAAGGACAGCTTGGCAGGGGGCGTGCTGGTCAGAGTGCCATGGGCTGGGTGGATGTAGAGCTGCTCGCACACGATCTCCTCGGCAGTGGGATGGCTCAGGGAGCTGGGGTTGGATTTCTTTATGGCTTCCAGGTCCAAGGTCAGGACGCAGATCATGGCCCTCTGGCCTTTGTGGCCGTACAGACTGGCCCTGGCCTTCTGGACCTGGTTAAGGATTGCGCGGTTCAGCGCAGCGATCCCATTTAACTTGTTGGGGAACTTGTTGGTAAGGGTCTTGAGATTCCAGGCCTACCCCTGGGAGTCATAAAGTGCCAAGAGAGCGCGGCCATATATTAGGTATGCCAGAGGGACATCGCGCCTGGCCTGCTTGCTGGCTGCCCGGTTGCTGTGAACATAATTGCGTGCGGTCTTGAACTTGGGGAACCAGTCCTGATATTTGTCAGATTCCATATACTCTTTGAACCCCGTGATCTGCATCCCAATGGCCTTGAATTCCACCAGTGTCTGCATTAGCGGTCCGGCCTGCTGATGGAAGAGTTTGCCCACAATGGCCTGCGCCTCGAGGAACAAGTCCAGAAACCGCGCAGGCGGGAGCTGCAAATATTGTCAGTGAATCTCATGCAGGAGGTCTGCAAAGGTTATGATGGGGGTTCTGCCAATTATACTGCCAGGGGGCAGAGTCGCGGTGTTCAGGCTCTGACTGGTGGTGGCAGACTGCAGCATCACAAGCATGGTTTGTACAGCACTGGGAGCCAGCCCAGTGTCAAGGCTAGTAGTCATGCTCTGGCAAATATCTGTCCTGTTGGGTATGTGGTTGTCCTTATTGCAATTGTTATCCTCCCCATGGTTCCCATGTGATGCTTGCTCATGTTGCTGGAGGGGCTTGTTAGGATGAAGATGGCTTGTCTCCATGTTGTGATGGCAGTGGGGCAAGATACGGGAAGTTACTTTGGTTACAGAGGAACTAGGTAAGAGGAGCTGTTAGCCAGATGTCTAATATAATAAGCTTAAAACACAATTGCATGTTGTTGTTGTTGCGAGTGTGTGTTGCCATGTTACTTAAAAGCACCGGGATTGGCAAGATGGTGTCAAAACAGCGCGCAGAAGTATGTGAGCGCATGAAGCTGTTAGTAGCAAGGAGGGAGGAGTGACATCTTACTGGGAGCAGGGTTTGGAATCAAGAACATGCTGTCTGCGCGAGATGTTGGTCTGTTTAGTAATAATATAAAGCTCGAGAGATGGAGTTGGAGGGATGTAGAGGAGACAGGGAGGAGGGGAGATTATATTTATAGATAATCAAGCAGGAGATCAAATGGACTTGGGTCTGCACTTCTGTTAATAGTGAATAAAGTTCTTGTATGTTTCTGCCTCTGCCTCCTCGATCTCTGTCGCTGCGGGTCCTGATTGGCCGGGCTTATTCCGGGCATGGTGCCCGGGATGAGGGTGGCTCTGTATAAACTGCCTTTGTTATCTTGCTGTTCATATAAGGCTTGGACTTGCTATTGTTTGCACAGCGTCACGCATCCTGAGTATCATACCCGGGTTGACCGTCTCTTGACAGGCAATGTTTTGGAATTGACCTGATTTTGTACTTCTCTTGATAGTGAATAAGATTCTTGTATGTTTCTGCCATGCCTGTCTATCCATCCTTTTGTCTCTGCAGGTCCTGATTGGTCGGGCTCATCCCGGGCACCGTGCCCGGGATGAGGGTGGCTCTATAAAGACGCTTTTGACTTTTTTCTGTGCGCATGAGGTGTTGATCTGTCTGTGTTGGCAAGGTTTCAAAGTTTGGCGCATCTGGAGTATCCTGCCAGGGATGACTGGCTCTTTACAGGCTATCCTTTCATGTATACAAGGTCTGGAGCTGTCTCTGTCTTGCAGATCCTGATTAGTCGAGCTTATCCTGGGCACCGTGCCCGGGATGAGTGATAGCTCTGTACAGACCGCGTTTGACCTTATTTTGATTGTACAAGGTGTTGATCTGTCAGGTCTGCACAGTTTTGCGGCTTCGTGTATTTCTAATTGGCTTTCTACAGGCCATGTTTAACATCTTTCTGTTTGTATAAGGTCTGGATTTGCCTGTCTTGCAGGCTTTATCTAAGACATGTTTAACATTCTTTTGTTTGTACCCTGTCTGCATCTGTCTTGTCTTCCAAGTCCTGATTGGTTGGGCTCATCCCGGGCACCGTGCCCGGGATAAGTAATGGCGTTGTAGAGACCGTGTTTGACTTTAATCTGATTGTATAAGGTCTAGATCTGCCAGTACCTGTGCCTTCGCCCATCCTGAGTATCATACCCGGGATAACTGGCTCTGTACAGACCAAGTTTGACTTCTTTCCATGTATATAACTTCTGGATCTGTTGCTGTGTTGTATGATTTAATTGGTTGGCCTTATTCCAGGCACAGTGCTAGGGATGAGCAGTGGCCCTGTACAGATCATGTTTTACTTTCTTCTGTTGGCACCAACCCTTCATCTGCCCGTGCCTATCTTTATTGGTCACCATTGTCCTGGACACACTGGGGATAATGGCTATGTGTGGACTTGACTTATCATCTTCCTTTCTTGTCCTGGCCCTGATTACTAAGAATCCTCATGTATGATCCTTATCTTTCTTAACACCATCCTACCACACATAGCAGATCAACTCCAGTTTTTGTTCAGCAATTATCCTGACTAAGCTGTTAATGCTGCTGCCTGAGCTGCCTAATTGTGATCACATGCAGCAAATGCCAACTCGCGCGGACCAATGTCTGACATGGCAAACGCGTGTAGTTGTCTATAGTTCTGTCTAAATACTAATCTAATATGTATTGCCGGCAATTAGTTCCCTTGACCTGGTGGGATTTTTATGCTTGGCAATTTTGCGCGGCGCGGCCTGAACCGAGCCGTTGTAGTAGTGGACGCTAAGAAATCAAGCCCCACTATATATATGCGCCGCCTGCTGCAGTGCCGGCCTTGCTGGTTGCACTGCATCCTCCTTTGAACCCCTTTCTACAACAATACTTTTCAAGCACCTTATATTGCCATGCTCCAGGCCTGAAGAGTAATGTATTCCAGTCAACCTCAGAAGCTTTGCCGACCGACGATCAGGAACCAGATGCTGAGGCGCAGGCTCATTCAGAACAGGGTAACTAAGTAGATAAAACAGGCAGGCTACTGAATCAGACCGTTAAACAAGGGACTATATAGCTTTAGAAGTATCAGCTAGCTGCTCAGTCAGCAGTGACAGATTGGCAACTTTATTCCAGCCACCATGACTAGGAAGAGCTCGAGCTAATCCCAAGATCCTGCTTATCCTACGGACTGTGCTTATAGGAAACAGGGCAGGAACTGTAACAGCCTGGCTCTGCGCTAGCCAGCTCTTATGTTTGATTATGGCCTGCTATCCTATACCTGGCTATATACATGCTGGACCATTCCTATGCGGCCTCAACTGCCTGGCATATGCACCATAACCAACAGAATGCGGCCTGGATCTCCACGCCCTGCCCATCGGCCATACCCTGCCCCAGGAAAGCCGCCACCGACGCGACCTCCTAAATATTCACAGGATGGGGGTAGATGTCGCGGCGCTGGGGCTTCTGGGGGAACACTACCCGGGCCTTGACCATCCGCCCCGCCAGATGACGCTGCCATGCGTCGCGGATGGCCACCCCCTGCAGCCCATACAGCATCCCCGCAATGGTGGGGATCAGCGTGCCACGCCATGGACAGGGCTGCCCCGCCTGCCACCCTAAACAGATCAACTGTGGCATCCCACATAGGTAACAGCACTGGAATGGAACGTAATCAACCTGGCTGCGCACCTGGATTATCCACTGCTTTGCAGCCTGACTATTGGCGTGCCGGCAGCAATACAGCTCATGGTCGCTGTCGCGCCCAGCCACCGTGCAAATATAACACTGGTTCAGCCATCGCCGTGCCTCCTGCGCCATGAAGTCGCGATCAAGGCCCACCTGCACAGTGGCCTCCTGCTGGCGGATGGCGGCGCGCTCGTACTGCATGTGCTGGGTGCTGGGAGCCTTGACCAGGTCCTGCCGGCAAATGGAGCGCTGGCGCTGCATGGGCTGGGCGCGGGGGACCTGGGGGGTATCTGGCAGCCTGGCTGGCGCCGGGGGGGCTGCAGAATGGGGCACCTGGCTCATGATGGATGCAGTGCTGGGGGCTGGGCTTGATAATGGCTCATGGGACATGGATCGAGCCGGTGAACCCAGCCCAGCCCTGATATCGGCCATGCCTGGGGCTGCTGCGCCTGGGGTTGCCAGGGGATGGTTGGGGGGGTCACGCATCTTAGCATCAGTCTCAGACAACAGGAGCACCGATGCAGGGCCTGCTGGGACTGATCCTGGCACAGATGTTGGGCTGGCTAGACTTGCTGGGCTGGCTGGTGCGGATGCTGGCGTTGCTGACAATATTGGCTCCTGCGCGGCCCAATCAGGATTGCATGCATTGCACGCCAGTTCGCCAGGATCAACGTCTTGACACTGCTGCCGCGTGTATCCGTTGACGGTCCCATCAAGATACTGATCAAGAACATACCGTCGACACCCCACCCCCTCGACCACCTCCATGTATGCCTGGACGCGCTCGAAATCAGCATCAGACACCCGGTCAATCCACGGATCAAGGTTATCCCAGCCCTGCGGGTGAATAATGATGGCCTCGCTGGCCTGCCCGTCGCGCCCAGCGCGCCCACTCTCCTGGCCGTAATCAAGCAGCGTGCGCGGCCGCCCAATATAAATCACGCAGCGGATGTTGGGGATGTTGATGCCCATGCCCAATGCGCTCGTGGCGGCAATGACGCGGGTCTGCCCGCTCTGGAACCACTGCATGACCCCGGTTCGGTTGAGTACCGCGCTATGATACGGCTCGCAGCCCAGCTCCTGACTGATCGCGTCGACCTGGCTCTTGATATTGGCATATACAATGACCCTGCCGGCCCCAGCCTGCCGGATGTGCTGCTGGATAATGGCCAGCACCTCTGGCCGCGCCAGCCACTGGTGTGGCTCACGGGGGACGCCACGGGGCAGTGGCGGCCGAACCACGTAATATGCCACATTGCGCCGGCTCGTGCGGGCCCGATATATGCCCACCTTGCTCGCCGGGTGCTTGATGCGCTGCAAAAACCGGGCTTCCTTGCTGGGGGGCAATATGGCTGTCAAAAACACCAGCTGGGTGCGGGTGCTCACCAAATGACCAAGCCGTGCCATTGCTGGCTGAAAGTCCTTCTGCTGGTTCAAAATTACATGGCATTTGTTAATCATAATGCGATCCAGGCGCCGCAGCAGGCGCTGTCGGTTTAAAAATGTATAAAAATTGGGGTTCTTGGTGGACTCGGGCGTCACAAGCACAATAGCAGCCTTGTCTGGCGGCCGATAACTCTCCCATAACATGCAGGCAATGCCGAGGGCCTGATAGCACTGCATTAAATCAGCTTGCAAGGAAAGTAACAGCACAACCATAATAGTACACCCCCCAGGGGCAGTATATGCCAGCAGCATGAATAGCATGCTCTTGCCACTGCCAGTGGGCATGATTGCAACAACAGGGCTGGCGCCGTCCTGGATTGCTTTCATGGCGGGCGCCTGGACCCCGCGAAACATCATCTCAGGCCGCCCCGTCATGCGCTGTAACGCCTGCTCCATGTCCAGGGCCGCCAGCTGTTGCCGCCGCTGCTCCTGGTGGTCCCTGGCCTGCTCCTCCCAGGGGTTGGCGCGCTTGCCCAGCACCGGGCCTGCGGGCAACAGGTCAGGAAACCCCAAAAACCGGTGCCAATCCGTGCTCGAGGCCCGAAACCGCAGGCGGCGCGTCGTTGTACTGCCAGAGAACTCGGTGCTCTCACGACTGTACACCATGCCAGCCACATGAGGGGTGTGTCCGGCCTGCTTGTCCATAATATTGCTAATCTAATCCAGATCTGTATTAGACTTTAAAGCCGCCATCTCCTGCTCCTGTTTGGCCTGGACATTGTTTGGAAACATGCTTGATGGGCGGAGAAATTAACGGCTGATGCCAATGGCAATGTCTCAATAACTCGCGATGTTCAGTGGATGCTGGGCTCTGATACTGGTTTCACTTTCATGTTTCAGCACCTCGCGCAGCCACTTGCTCGACCACTCTCGGCCAGTGCCAATATCAGGTCCCCACAGATACGCGCTGTGGTGCGCTGGCACTGCTCCAGGAACTAGCTGGTGCCAGGTCACTGCCAGCTGGCGCACAAAGGGCAGGACCAGCCACAGGTACCACACCACCAGCTCGCCTACTTCCCTGGGCAGGTAGCAGTAGATGATCTTGACATTGTTGCTGGCGTAGAATCCCTTATGGTACGCCGTTACAAACACCACCATCCCATCTTTGATAAAGATATTGCGCCGCCAGTTATTCTCGGTATTCACGTGCTGGATGCTTAACAGCTCCGGCGCCCGCGCGGGCGCGCTGCCAGTCAGGTGCATGGCAACTGCCAGCTTCTCCTTGAACCGTGCCACTTGCTGGAAGTACTTTTGCAGCTTGGTCGGGCTCACGGCGCCCTGGGTCGCGAAGGCCCGTGCCACGGCGGGTTCGCTCGCAATCTGATCCACGAGCCAGGTGCGCCCTGTCACTGGCCATGGGGTGCGAGGGTCCTGCAGGAAGCTCCAGCTGGGGCTGCCTTTAGTAGGATTGTTGAACAAGCAATCCCAAGGGATGGCAGGCCATTGCTGGTGGTCTGGCTGGCACAGCAGGCTTGCCATCAGCTCCTGGGCAGCCGCGACTACCCCATGCACGAAACCCCGAAACTGCCCTATTATAAAGTCCATCTCTTTGTACAGCAGTCGTTCCTGTCCCATCCACGTCACATGCCCAGGGGCAGTGGTATTGTAATGAATCTTTAACCCAAACATGCGCCAATCTAACAGCACCTCCACTGGGCCATGCTGGCCGCGAACCATGAACTTCTGGACCATCCAGTCGACCCCAGCCTGGAACGGCATCCGTGACCGAGGGATTTGGCCAATGGCCCTGCCTGGAGGCGCAGACGATCGCAGAGTCTTGTTGCTGGATGGCGGGCTGCAGGGAGGTGATGAGCTAGGTTCTGGGCTGTCCGTATATCCTTTGTCCTCCATTAGCCACCCCAGCTCCTGATCAGCAGCCTTGCCCGTCCAGGCCCCCTGCTTGCTGGCCGCCACCCATATCTGGATGATCTCCAGGTGCTGGGGGTCGAGCCAGAGCGCCTTCTAGACAACCAGAAAGCGGGCGATCTTCAGCACCCGGGATATGATCGGGGGGTAACTGTCAGGGTCGCGCCAGCCCTTGTCTCCCCGGCCTAAGACGGCCATGGCACACACCAACGGGCTCTCGTACTCATGGACCTTGGTCTTCTGGTTCAGCAGCTCGATGCAGAACTCCAGGCACGCCGTTTCCAGTGGTGTCATGAGAAACGGCTTGATACGGCTGGGATCCAGGTCTGGTGCCATTGGATCGGGGCTCCAGCGTGGTGCTGGTGGTTTGTTGACTGGTTTGTCATCCACCTCAGCCTGCTCGCCAGTCACATCACCCCGGTCGCCAGTCCCGTCACCAGCTGGCAGGCTGGCCAGCTGCCACAGCCGTTGCCAGGTCTTCTGCTGCCGGGCGGTCATGACATATCGGGGCTTCTTCTGCCGCCATGGCCAGTCGGTCTGGGTCCGAATTACAAACAGCAGGATCTGCTGCCACGGCCGGGCATGCTTCTGGATGCTCTCCTTGTCCATATACACGCGCAGGGGCTGGTGTGGGATCTGGTTAGGTATTGTGCTGGCCGCGGTCATGCAAATGCCATTGCCACAGTGCTGAATAGTTTGCTGGCTGCGCCGTGCCAGCTGCCCCATGGCGTCCCACACGCGCTGCGTGGCCTGACTAAGGGTATTGGCTGGCTCTTGATTGGGGGCGTCGGTCGCATCGGGGTCGGGAGGTGTGACAACGTCAAGCAGATCTTGGAAGTGGATGCCTGCCAGGTATCATGCCCAGCGCGTCATGCGCAGCCAGGGGTTGGTGTCCTGCAGGGTCTTGCTTTCAGCACTCTGTTGTGCTGCCTGCTGCTCGTCATCGGCCGCGCGGGCTTTGATCTCGGCCGCGATCAGCTGGTGGTTGGATGCTGGGGTCGGGGGCTTGTCAGGCTTGGGGTTGCAGGATTAAACATGGACAAGGTGAGAGTTCTTTTGTGTGGGAAACACCCGCTGCCAGGCTACTATCTGATATGACTGGTGTAACTCTGTGTCTGCCTCTTGTTTTTTAAGCACCTTGGCTTGGCCTGGTTGCCTGTATTGGGTCCATCTATGGGCCTGCTGCCAGTGATTGCGCATTGTATTCAGATTAGTGGCAATATATAAACAGTCCTGATCGCGCTGATACTGCATTCTGTTGGTGTACACTGGGATAATGGGCAGCGGATGATCCAGCGCCCGAGGGATCTTGACAGTGCCAGGATCCTGGATCAGGTTGGTCCACTGCTGTACGATCTTGATAACTGACTGGATCTGGGAACTGGTCATATAATGCTTCTTGTGCAGGTGGGTGTGGACCTCTGTTAGGTGCACGGCATGCTTATATTACCGGCAGACCATGATCTGCAGCTCAGGAATCTTCTGAAAAATCAGGTGCGACATGCTGTTAGCAGCCAGGAGATGGAATACAGACTTGGAATGGGAATTCAAGGTGGGCAATGGGTTCTCCTGCCTAAATTCTGATGCTGGCCAGGTATTTGCTTTTGTTGCTGATTAATCAACAATCTATACAGCCATACTGACAATCTCCTGTTAAACCTTGTATACAACCCCAACCAACTTTTGCTCAACACCACGCAATAACCCTTGTGCTGATTGCCTTTAAACTGTGCTCTGTCAAATATAAGTGGCTGCTGGATCTACAGTAAAATTTTCAGCCCTCTAGCCCCCCCCTGTCTTATCCCATTCCACTTCAAAATCATGTTCGCAAAAATCCCATTACACTCAAATCCGCCCCACCAAATTATCTGAAACCCTAGTCCTATCTCACAGTAATGCTTGCTGGCCTGTGGATTAGGGTTCTGCTAATCTGGGCTGGAATTGGGGCTGGCTCTCCTTGCATGGCCATGAACTGTAATAATAAACCCTGACTATAACATGACCTGGCATGATTTTGGCCTGGTTTCTTATGGCCTGCTTGGCAATAAACTATAATAATAAAAACCCTGGCCATAAACATGCCTGGCCTGATGCCTCCTTAACCTGGGGTTCTGTGCTAGCTGTACTAGATATAAATACCCTTTATCTAAACCCTCTGCTGGTTCTGGACTCTGCTATAAATCTATACTGGGCTCTGCTATATATATTTCTCTCTCTCTTGGATAATTAATATATGGCTGGTAATATATGTGCTGGCCTCTATATAACTGTAAACATATATTGGCTCTGGCTGGATTAATCTGGCTTGTTCTGACTGGTAATAAACTGCCATGATATAACCTGCCTGCTCTGCCTGCCCTGCATCTGGCTTGGTGCTCTGGTATACATGCTCTGCCTGGTATTATTAAACTGGGTACATGGGCAGTAATGTATCTAATTACTAGACATAAATATTCTGCATTTCTGGATTCTGGGAATAAATTTTCCCTGACCTCTCTGCTTATATATTAATCTGGCTGGAATATATTGGCTGGCCATTGCAATAATCACAACCCTGGCCATAAAATATAGGCTGTAATATATAATAATGCTTAATACTAACTACTTGCCAATACTATGCTCCGTGCTTGATGTATATATATATATATACATATCTTGGATATCCTAATATATGGCGGAAATATATCCTGCTGCCTGCATGTAACCATGAATATATTTTTGCTTGTATAGCTCTGGCCTGGTTCCTTACAATCTCCAGGTCGGGGCCTGGCCTGGCTCTGGCGGGCTCTAGTTTGGGGCTGGGCTGCCTATGCATCCTGGACCGTTGGCCCCGCCTGGCTTGACCTTACAGGCGTTGTGGGCTCTACTGGGCTCTGGCTTGGTGCTTGCTCTGGCTTGTCCTGGCTTAGCTGGGCTGGCGCCAACTCTGTACAGGCTCTGTATCTGCAGTTTTGGGCCCTGGCTGTCTAGTGCAGCTCTGGCCGGCGCCAACATGGCTCTGCTCCTGCTGGCCTGGATCAATGGCTGCAAACCGCAATAATCCAAACCCTGACCATGCAATGCACTACGGGCTCTTGCGGGCTTGATACCTGACCATGTCTGGCTGACCCGGCTTCCTGGATTTGGCTCTGGCTTTGGCTGGCTCTGGGATGCTCTGTACAGCCTGCCTGGCTCTAATGGCCCGGCTGGCGCTGGCTCCGTACGGGCGTGGGCCTGGCTCTGACTGGGCTTGGCCCTGGTTTCTTGCGGGCCCTGGCCCGTTTGGTTCTGTATTGGTACAGGCTTGGCCTGGTTCCTGGCTGGGCCTACATGAATGCTGATCTGGCTCTGTCTGGGCTTCTGACTAGCTCTGCTTGGTCTCTGGGCTGGCTCCTGGCGGGCCCTGTATCTGCTGACTGGCTGGGCTGGGCTTTATACAGGGTTTTGGACTGGCTCTGTACTTGCTCAGCTGTGGCTCGGCTCCAGCTGCCCTTGACACTTGCTCTGCTTTGGACTCTTGCCTGGCTAATCCTGATGGGCTTTGGCGGCCTCGGGCTCTGCTGGCAATGGCTGGGCTTGGTAATGGCTTTCAGCTAGGTCTGCTTTGGGCTCTGCCTTGCTGTACAGGCATAATCCATCATAATCTATGCCCCAACCATGAAATAATCTTATTTATACTACTAATTAGGCCTGCTGGGCTGTACTTTATATACCTGCCTTGATATAAACTGCTTAACTAGTTCTTAATTTTAGATATATATTTAAACAGGGCGCTGCTTGATATATATATATATACATATCTCTTAATGGCTTTATATTTAGCTGGTATATATATCCTGTTGCTGCATGTAATCTATTATATTGGCCTCTAGCTGGCCCTGGCTGGCCTGACTTTGGCTGTGTGCTGGCTTGACTCTAGTCTGGGCCCTAACCATATTCTTGACTAGCGCTGTGCCTGGTCTAATCTGGCTTTGTATAGGCCCTGACTATATTGCTGACTAGTACTGCCCCAGTTTGGCTCTAGCCCTGTACAGGTTGTGGACTGGCCCCTGGCTGGCTCTGAATAACCTTGACCCTGGGTTGGTTCTTGCCCTGTACAGACTGTGGCATGGATCCTGCTAACTGGCTCTGCCCTGGCATTACTCTGGCTTTGCTCTGGTATTGCACTGACATTGCTCTAGCTGGCTCTGGCTAACACTGGCTAGTTTGACTTCGGCGCTGTATTAACTCTATACAGGCTGGGACTAGGCTTGACTCTGGCTCCAGCCTGGCCCCGGCTCTTATTACCCGGGCTAACTCTAACGGGGCTCTAACAGGGCTCTGACAGGGATCCTGGCTGGCTTAGTATTAGTACTAACCTTGCTCTGCATGGCTCTGTATCTAGTCCTGGGGCTATATCTAGGGTACTTTTGCTTTATACAGGCTCTGGCCAGCTCTAACTAAACTCTGGTTTGTGGCCTGGCTATTATGTATATGGTGGCTCTGGCTTGATGCTTATAAACTTTAATAGGCTCTAATTCTGGATAGATCTAACCTGGTTCCTGGCTCTATATTGGTGCTTGTTTGGCTCTGTACAGGCTTTATAACCTCTAGAATAATAGGCTTTGTCTAGCCTCTTGCTAACTCTGCTCTCTGCTGCTCTGCTCTGGCTCCAGCTTATATAATTTACTAGCTGGGCAGGACTGCATGTATATATATTAATATTAAAATCTTAAGTAAATAAAACATGTACCTAATTAGGCCTTTACATGGCTAGATATATATATTAAGTATAAGTCTTATTTTATCCTGTTCTAGGTTTTTGCTTAATTTTTGCTGGCAGTGGTTCTAGGTTGGTGCTCTGTACAGGTTTAACTTGGGTTAACCCTGGCTCTGTACCAGCTCTAGCCTGGCTTTGTATAGGCCTTGAGTCCCTCTTTATCTGTCTTTGGGCTGGCTTGTTCTGCTCTGGCTTTTATAAACTCTGGCTGGCGCTGGCTTGGCTATAAACTATAGTAATCAAAACCCTGATAATAATATATAAATATCTATACAAGCTTATATACCTTTTTGGCCTAATAATATATATTCTTTGTTATAGTAACCTACTAGCTGTTTTAGAGTTTTGCTTCTTGCCTGGTCTTGCATCTAAAAATACTACACCCTGCCTAAATAGTATATTAGCCTGCTAGCAAGCCCTGTCTGCATGGAACTTTTATTAATTAGGAACAGACCTATTAAAGTACTAAACTTGACATGGCAATATCTATACTGCAAACCACAAGCTGTTACCTGGCAAATATATTAACAAGCCCCGCACCTGGACCAACTTAAGAAGTTTACTGGAGATAATAGATTGGGCAATAAAAACAATAGCAGGGATAATAACAACAAGAATAAAAATAATAATAATAATAACAACAACAATAATAACAATAATAACAATAATAATAATAATAATAATAATAACAACCACAACAATAATAACAACAATAATAATAACTATAATAATAATAACAGATTAGGGTAAGGCAGGAGAAGAATACTTAACAAGCAAATATGGCATGGCCCAGGCTAACTAATAGTAGATGCCAACATGCAGGGTCCTGGATTATATACAATGCCTGCCCTAATTATTATAAGCATGGTACTTAGAATAGGCAGTGGGTTATTATGTTTACAGGGCCTGTTAACTTCTAGGGGGTTTTATAATATATTAGACTTGGCTCTATTACAACAAGAACATTGGTGGCATTTTCTGTTAAGTTTAATACATAAAGATAAATAGGCAAAGCTCCAAGGACTACTCCCAAGCTTATATATGGTCAGAACTATAGATATAACTTATTATACAGGTATACCAGGGTTGGTTGTCTTGTGTTTCTTTGCTAATCTTTTACTCTGTAGTACTAAACCTGCGTGCTTTGCTGCTTTTTGGGCTGTACCTGGATCAGAACCCTTCTTTATAATTTTTTGGGTGCTGCACTGTATAGCAGGGGGAGATCTGCTACTGGCAGACCCCAGCTTGGACAGGGAAGAATTGGTTTTGGTGTTAGAAAAGATCCAACTGTTGTTAGGTTCCTGCTAGTAAAGATCGCCGACTTCCAGGAGGTTAAAGGTGCTAATCATGTTCTGGTTAGTAAGGGTTACCTACTCTTTATCAGGGATTAGTGCAGGCATATTGCTCTAATAGCTGTTACTGGGAAAAAAGGCTACCTCCGCCCAGATAAAGGACTTAAGGGCCAGCTTGGCTGCTTCTGTGATTATGCGGCGCACTTGATTAATAAGCGCCCAATACTAAGGGGCTTGCTAGGGGTTGGTTAAGAAAAGCATATTATTTATCAAGATTACCTTTAATATATTATGACAGCGCAGCCCTACCAGGGTATTAAAAAGGGGACTAATCCCTGACAGAGTCTGCCAGGGTGGCCAGGCTAAGATTGTGCAAAGCAGGTACAAGCTGCCCCACAGGCCTTTACAAGATGTTATATAATTCCTGTAGGTGTCCTGGACCTCCTCCAGGTATGCCCTGCCATCTACTCTGGTCTTGTTAGGTATATAAAAGAAATAGTCAGGATTAGTTAGAAGAGCATCTTGGGGCGTGACCAGGGTGGTTTTAATTACCAGCCTCTTATAGTTGCCCTGGTAGGCCTGGGGGACCCAGGGCTTTATAAAGCAGATTATGCAAGTATTAGACATGGGAATTAGGTATACTGTATAGGCATCTGCATGCAAAAGGGCAAATCTATCTGTATTAATCTCATGGTCCAAGTATTTGGTCAGGGCGCCACCCTTGCTTTCTATATACTACTAATATGCCACACAGAAGTTATTTAGTGACTTCTTAAGCCTGCCAACACCATGCAGGTAGTGGTTGCAGCCCTGCGCAGTCTTGGCCACTATAAGGATAAAGCTGGTAATGCTGTTCTGCCACAGATATGGGCGCCTAATTGCAAGGGGGACGTGGAACAACCAGCAGGAGGATTGGTAATTATAGTTAGTAGGGGTTTTAATCATGGGCTATAAATAGGCAATTAAATTATAGGGGTGGTCAGGTTGCAGGAGGATATCCACAAAGTATCTCTTAATATCATGCATCTTGGCCTGTTGCATAATACTAAACTAGCATGCCTAGCATAGGCCAGCAACCACAGTAGTATGGTAATTAATAATATATATCTTTATCTTAAACAGGCGTCGCATCTCTTTAATATTAAGGTATAGGTTCCAGAACAGGATATTAATATATCCATCTTGTACCAGGAGGGAGCACGGATTAGTATTAAGGCCATCCCCCAGATACATGCAAAGATCTTTAACTAGGAACTCCCACTGCTTATTATAATCAGGCATGGTTAGTATTACCTCTGCAGACTGGAAGTAGAAGGTATGGTATTTATTATATTTAAATAGTGGCCGCTCCAGCCATTAGCTGTGTTAAGAGTTATAATAAACAAATTTATTAAAGCAGTTAATATCTGGACAGTTTTCTATAATAACAGCAAGGCAGGTTGTCAGCTTGGAGTTACTAACTACAGGATCTAGTCTAATCACGCGGCAAAAAAGGCAGAGGTGGCTATGGCAGAGCAGCATGGGGTCCTCCTGTGCCCTCTTTAGGGGCCCAGCAAGCTTCTGGAGCAGATCCACACAGGCTTTGTGTTCCTCCTCCATAACCTAGCCATGTGGATACTGCTTTGCGCCCTTGGCTGCAATAGCAGATAGCAGCTCCAGGGCTAGCAGTTTACTGGTCTTACAAGAGCAGGCAGATAGGAAGGCAGGAGTCTTACCTAGAAGCTCCTTGTCTGTTAGTCCCCAGTCTTGCTGGCTGCCAAGGTTACTGGGAGAGAGCAGTGTGCCCTTGTTTAGCCTGTCTGTTATAAGATAATCCAGGTTAGGTAGCAACTACTACTTGTCTTCCAGGCTTAGGGTTACTATTATGTGCCTAGTATTATCTAATAGACTGCTGTTAGATTAGGGGGACAGGTAGTTATTAGCCCTGGTCTTATACTTAGCTTGACAAGGGTTAGCAGGGGTTTTCTTATTATCAGGTCCTGGCCCTGGAATAATAACTGGCAACATGGTCATCCCCTGCATTGGGCCAGAGGCATTGATTGTTGTGAATAAGCTGGACCCTGGGTTCCCTGACAGTTTAGCAGAGGGGGGGAGTGGGAGCCGGGAGCATGGAGCTAGCATTGGGGAGCCACTGCTGGTAATCTTTGCAGAGGACCGCGGGGCCGGAGGCGTGCTGGGGAGAAGAAGGGGGAGGGTGTGTCTAGCATGCAGGGTAAGAGACAGGGAGGCAGTGCCAACTATCTTTGCAAAGGACAGCTTGGCAGGGGGCATGCTGGTTAAAGTACCATGGGCTAGGTAGATGTAGAGCTGCTTGCGCACAATCTTTTTAGTAGTAGGATGGCTCAGGGAGCTGGGGTTGGATTTCTTCACGGCTTCCAGGTCCAAGGTCAGGACGCAGATTATGGCCCTCTAGCCTTTGTGGCCATACAAACTGGCCCTGGCCTTCTAGACCTGGTTAAAGATTGCATGGTTTAGCACAGTAATCCTATTTAACTTGTTAGGGAACTTGTTAGTAAGGGTCTTAAGATTCCGGGCCTACCCCTGGGAGTTATAAAGTGCCAAGAGAGCACGGCTGTATATTAGGTATGCTAGAGGGATATTATGCCTGGCCTGCTTGCTGGCTGCCTGGTTGCTGCAAATATAATCATGTACAGTCTTGAACTTGGAAAACCAGTCCTGATATTTGTCAGATTCCATATACTTTTTAAACCCTGTAATCTGCGTCCTAATAGCCTTAAATTCTACTAGTGTTTATATTAGTAGTCCAGCCTGCTAATAAAAAAGTTTGCCTATAATGGCCTGCACCTTGAGAAACAAGTCTAGAAACTATGCAGGCAGAAGCTGTAAATATTATTAGTAAATTTTATGTAGAAGGTCTGCAAAGGTTGTGATAGGGATTTTGCCAATTATACTGCCAGGGGGCAGAGTTATGGTATTTAGGCTCTGACTGGTGGTAGCAGACTATAGTATCACAAGCATAGTTTGCACAGCACTGGGAGCCAGCCTAGTATTAAGGCTGGTAGTCATGCTCTAGCAAATATCTGTCCTGTTAGGTATGTGGTTATCCTTATTATAATTATTATCCTCCTTATGGTTCCTATATAATGCTTGCTTATGTTGCTAGAGGGGCTTGTTAGGATAAAGATAGCTTGTTTTTATGTTGTAATAGTAGTAGGGCAAGATACAGGAAGTTGCTTTAGTTACAAAGGAACTAGGTAAAAGGAGCTGTTAGCCAGATATCTAATATAATAAGCTTAAAGCATAATTGCATGTTATTATTATTACAAGTATATATTGCCGTGTTACTTAAAAGTACCAGGATTAGTAAGATAATATTAAAACAACATATAAAAGCATGTAAGTATATAAAACTATTAGCAGCAAGAAGGGAGGAGTAATATTTTACTAAAAGCAGGGTTTAGAATCAAGAACATGCTGTCTGCACAAGATGTTAGTTTATTTAGTAATAATATAAAGCTTAAGAAATAAAGTTAGAGGGATATAGAAAAAACAGGAAGAAGGGGAGATTATATTTATAGATAATCAAGCAGGAGATTAAATAGACTTGGGTCTATACTTCTATTAATAGTAAATAAAGTTCTTGTATATTTTTGCCTCTGCCTTCTTAATCTCTGTTGCTGCGGGTCCTGATTAGCCAGGCTTATTCCAGGCACGGTGCCCAGGATAAGGGTGGCTTTGTATAAACTGCCTTTGTTATCTTGCTGTTTATATAAGGCTTGGACTTGCTATTATTTGCGCAGTGTTATATATCCTAAGTATTATACCTGGGTTAACTGTTTCTTAACAGGCAATGTTTTGGAATTAACCTAATTTTATACTTTTTTTAATAGTAAATAAGCTTTTTATATATTTCTGCCATACCTGTCCATCTATCTTTTTGTCTCTGCAGGTCCTGATTAGTCAGGCTTATCCCAGGCATGGTGCCTGGAATAAGTAATAGCTCTGTAAAGATACTTTTAACTTTTTTCTATGTATATAAGGTGTTGATCTATCTGTATTGGCAAGGTTTTAAAGTTTGGTGCATCTAGAGTATCCTACCAGGGATAACTGGCTCTTTACAGGCTATCTTTTTATATACACAAGGTCTGGAGCTATCTCTGTCTTGCAGATCCTGATTAATCAAGCTTATCCTGGGCACCATGCCTGGGATAAGTAATAGCTTTGTACAGACCATGTTTAACCTTATTTTAATTATACAAGGTATTAATTTATCAGGTCTGCACAGTTTTATAGCTTTATATATTTCTAATTAGCTTTCTACAGGCCATGTTTAATATCTTTTTATTTATATAAGGTCTGGATTTGCCTGTCTTGCAGGCTCTATCCAAGACATGTTTAATATTTTTTTGTTTATACCCTGTCTGCATCTGTCTTGTCTTCCAAGTCCTAATTAGTTGGGCTTATCCCGGGCACCATGCCCGGGATAAGTAATAGCATTATAGAGACCATGTTTAACTTTAATCTAATTATATAAAGTCTAGATCTGCCAGTGCCTGTGCCTTTGCCTATCCTGAGTATCATACCCGGGATAACTGGCTCTGTATAGACCAAGTTTAACTTCTTTCTATGCATACAACTTCTGGATCTGTTGCTATGTTGTAAGATTTAATTAGTTAGCCTTATTCCAGGCATGGTGCCTGGGATAAGCAGTAGCCCTGTACAGATTATGTTTTACTTTTTTTTATTAGTACTAACCCTTTATCTGCCCGTGCCTATCTTTATTAGTTACTATTATCCTGGACATACTGGGGATAATAGCTACATGTAGACTTAACTTATTATCTTTTTTTCTTGTCCTGGCCCTGATTACTAAGAATTCTTATATATAATCCTTATCTTTTTTAACACCATCCTACCACACATAGCAGATCAACTCTAATTTTTGTTTAGCAATTATTCTAACTAAGCTATTAATACTGCTGCCTAAGCTGCCTAATTATAATTACATGCAGCAAATACCAACTTGCGCGGACTAATATCTAACATGGCAAATATATATAGTTATTTATAGTTCTGTCTAAATACCAATCTAATATATATTGCCGGCAATTAGTTCCCTTAACCTAGTGGGATTTTTATGCTTGGCAATTTTGCATGGCGCGGCCCAAACCAAGCTGTTGTAGTAGTAGACACTAAGAAATTAAGCCCCACTATATATATATACTGCCTGCTGCAGTACCAGCCTTGCTAGTTATACTATATCCTTTTTTAAACCCCTTTCTACAACAATACTTTTCAAGCACCTTATATTACCATGCTCCAGGCCTGAAGAGTAATATATTCCAGTTAACCTTAGAAGCTTTGCTGACCAATAATCAGGAACCAGATGCTAAGGCGCAGGCTTATTTAGAACAGGGTAACTAAGTAGATAAAACAGGCAGGCTACTAAATTAGACTGTTAAACAAGGGATTATATAGCTTTAGAAGCATTAGCTAGCTGCTTAGTTAGTAGTAATAGATTGGCAACTTTATTCCAGCCACCATGACTAGGAAGAGCTTAAGCTAATCCCAAGATCCTGCTTATCCTACAGACTGTGCTTATAGAAAACAGGGCAGGAACTGTGACAGCCTGGCTCTGTGCTAGCCAGCTCTTATATTTAATCATGGCCTGCTATCCTATACCTGGCTATATACATGCTGGACCATTCCTATGCGGCCTTGACTGCCTGGCATATATACTATAACCAACAGAATGCAGCCTGGATCTCCACGCCCTGCCTATCAGCCATACCCTGCCCCAGGAAAGCCGCCACCAACGCGACCTCCTAAACATTCACAGGATGGGGGTAGATATCGCGGTGCTGGGGCTTCTGGGGAAACACCACCCAGGCCTTGACCATCCACCCCGCCAGATGATGCTGCCATGCATTGCAGATGGCCACCCCCTGTGGCCCATACAGCATCCCTGTAATGGTGGGGATCAGCATGCCATGCCATGGACAGGGCTGCCCTGCCTGCCACCCTAAACAGATTAACTATGGCATCCCACATAGGTAACAGCACTGGAATGGAATGTAATTAACCTGGCTGCATACCTGGATCATCCACTGCTTCGCAGCCTGACTATCAGCATGCCGGCAGCAATACAGCTCATGGTTGCTGTCGCGCCCAGCCACCGTGCAAATATAACACTGGTTCAGCCATTGCCGTGCCTCCTGCGCCATAAAGTCGCGATCAAGGCCCACCTGCACAGTGGCCTCCTGCTGGCAGATGGCAGCGCGATTGTACTGCATGTGCTGGGTGCTGGGAGCCTTAACCAGGTCCTGCCGGCGAATAGAGTGCTGGCGCTGCATGGGCTGGGCACGGGGGACCTGGGGGGTATCTGGCAGCCTGGCTGGCACCAGGGGGGCTGCAGAATGGGGCACCTGGCTCATGATGGATGCAGTGCTGGGGGCTGGGCTTGATAATGGCTCATGGGACATGGATCAAGCTGGTGAACCCAGCCCAGCCCTGATATCGGCCATGCCTGGGGCTGCTGCGCCTGGGGTTGCCAGGGGATGGTTGGGGGGGTCACGCATCTCAGCATCAGTCTTAGACAACAGGAGCACTAATGCAGGGCCTGCTGGGACTAATCCTGGCACAGATGTTGGGCTGGCTAGACTTGCTGGGCTGGCTGGTGCAGATGCTGGCATTGCTAATAATGTTGGCTCCTGCACGGCCCAATCAGGATTGCATGCATCACATGCTAGTTTACCAGGATTAATGTCTTGACACTGCTGCCACGTGTATCTGTTAATAGTCCTATCAAGATACTAATTAAGAATGTACCATTAATACCCCACCCCCTTGACCACCTCCATGTATGCCTGGACGCGCTTAAAATCAGTATTAGACACCTAGTTAATCTACAGATCAAGGTCATCCCAGCCCTGCAGGTAAATAATAACAGCCTTGCTGGCCTGCCTGTTGTGCCCAGCATGCCCACTCTCCTGGCCGTAATCAAGCAGTGTGCGCGGCTGCCCAATATAAATCACGCAGCAGATGTCAGGGATGTTAATACCCATGCCCAATGTGCTTGTGGCAGCAATAACACAGGTCTGCCTGCTCTGGAACTGCTGCATGACCCTGGTTTAGTCAAGTACTACACTATAATACGGCTCGCAGCCCAGCTCCTGACTGATTGTGTTGACCTGGCTCTTGATATTGGCATATATAATAACCCTGCCGGCCCCAGCCTGCCAGATGCACTGCTAGATGATGGCCAGCACCTCTGGCCGCGCCAGCCACTGGTGTGGCTTACGGGGAACGCCACAGGGCAGCAGCAGCTGAACCACGCAATATGCTACATTGCGCCAGCTTGTGCAGGCCTGATATATGCCCACCTTGCTTGCCAGGTGCTTAATGTGCTGCAAAAACCAGGCTTCCTTGCTGGGGGGCAATATGGCCGTTAAAAACACAAGCTGGGTACAGGTACTTACTAAACAACCAAGCCATGCCATTACTGGCCAAAAGTCCTTCTGCTGGTTCAAAATCACATGGCATTTATTAATTATAATGCAATCTAGGCACCACAGCAGGCACTGTTGGTTTAAAAATATATAGAAATCAGGGTTCTTGGTAGACTTGGGCATCACAAGCATAATAGCAGCCTTGTCTGGCAGCCAACAACTCTCCCACAACATGCAGGCAATGCCAAGGGCCTGACAGTACTGTATTAAATTAGCTTGCAAGGAAAGTAACAGCACAACCACAATAGTACACCCCCCAGGGGCAGTATATGCCAGCAGCATGAACAGCATGCTCTTGCCACTGCCAGTAGGCATGATTGCAACAACAGGGCTGGCACCGTCCTGGATCACTTTCATGGCAGGTGCCTGGACCCTGCAAAACATTATCTCAGGCTGCCCTGTTATGCGCTGTAATGCCTGCTCCATGTCCAGGGCTGCCAGCTGTTACCACTGCTGCTCCTGGTGGTCCCTGGCCTGCTCCTCCCAGGGGTTGGCATGCTTGCCCAGCACCAGGCCTGCGGGCAACAGGTCAGGAAACCCTAAAAACCAGTGCCAATCCATGCTCGAGGCCCGAAACCGCAGGCAGCGCGTTGTTATACTGCCAGAGAACTTGGTGCTCTCACAACTATACACCATGCCAGCTATATAAGGGGTGTGTCCGGCCTGCTTGTTTATAATATTGCCAATCTAATCTAGATCTGTATTAAACTCCAAAGCCGCCATCTCCTGCTCCTGTTTAGCCTGGATATTATTTAAAAACATGCTTAATAGGCAGAGAAATTAACAGCTAATGCTAATAGCAATATTTTAATAGCTTGTAATATTTAGTAAATGCTGGGCTCCAATACTGGTTTTACTTTCATGTTTTAGCACCTCGCGCAGCTGCTTGCTCGACCACTCTTGGCCAGTACTAATATCAGGTCCCCACAAATATATGCTGTGGTGCACTGGTGCTGCTCCAGGAACTAGCTAGTACCAGGTTACTGCCAGCTAGCACACAAAGGGCAGGACCAGCTATAGGTACCACACTACCAGCTTGCCTACTTCCCTGGGCAGGTAGTAGTAGATGATCTTGATATTATTACTAGCATAGAATCCCTTATAGTATGCTGTTACAAATACCACCATCCTATCTTTAATAAAGATATTGTGCCGCCAGTTATTCTTGGTATTCACATGCTGGATGCTTAACAGCTCCAGCGCCCGCGCGGGCACGCCGCCAGTCAGGTGCATGGCAACTGCCAGCTTCTCCTTGAACCATGCCACTTGCTGGAAGTACTTTTGCAGCTTGGTCAGGCTCACGGCGCCCTGGGTCGCGAAGGCCCGTGCCATGGCAGGTTTGCTTGCAATCTAATCCACAAGCCAGGTGTGCCCTGTTACTGGCCATGGGGTGCAAGGGTCCTGCAGGAAGCTCCAGCCAGGGCTGCCTTCAGTAGGATTGTTAAACAAGCAATCCCAAGGGATGGCAGGCTATTACTGGTGGTCTGGCTGGCACAGCAGGCTTGCCATTAGCTCCTGGGCAGCTGCAACTACCCCATGCACAAAACCCTAAAACTGCCCTATTATAAAGTCCATCTTTTTGTACAGCAGTTGTTCCTGTCCCATCCACGTCACATGCCCAGGGGCAGTGGTATTGTAATAAATCTTTAACCCAAACATGCACCAATCTAACAGCACCTCCACTGGGCCATGCTGGCTGCAAACCATGAACTTCTGGACCATCCAGTTAACCTCAGCCTGGAACGGCATCTATAACCGAGGGATTTGGCTAATGGCCCTGCCTGGAGGCGCAGACGATCACAGAGTCTTGTTGCTGGATGGCAGGCTGCAGGGAGGTAATAAGCTAGGTTCTGGGCCATCCACATATTCTTTGTCCTTTATTAGCCACCCCAGCTCCTGATCAGCAGCCTTGCCCGTCCAGGCCCCCTGCTTGCTGGCCGCCACCCATATCTGGATAATCTCCAGGTGCTGGGGGTCAAGCCAGAGCACCTTCTGGACAACCAGAAAGCGGGCGATCTTCAGCACCCGGGATATGATTGGGGGGTAACTGTCAGGGTCGCGCCAGCCCTTGTCTTCCCAGCCTAAGACAGCCATGGCACACACCAACGGGCTCTTGTACTTATGGACCTTGGTTTTCTGGTTCAGCAGCTTAATGCAGAACTCCAGGCACGCCGTTTCCAGTGGTGTTATAAAAAACAGCTTAATACAGCTGGGATCCAGGTCTGGTGCTATTAGATTGGGGCTCCAGTGTGGTGCTGGTGGTTCATTAACTAGTTTATTATCCACCTTAGCCTGCTTGCCAGTCATATCACCCTGGTTGCCAGTCCTGTTACCAGCTGGCAGGCTGGCCAGCTGCCACAGCCATTGCCAGGTCTTCTACTACCAGGCAGTCATGACATATCAGGGCTTCTTCTGCCGCCATGGCCAGTTAGTCTGGGTCTGAATTATAAACAGCAGGATCTGCTGCCACAGCCGGGCATGCTTCTAGATACTCTCCTTGTCCATATACACGCGCAGGGGCTGGTATGGGATCTGGTTGGGTATCATGCTGGCCGTGGTTATGCAAATGCCATTGCCACAGTACTAAACAGTTTACTGGCTGCGCCGTGCTAGCTGCCCCATGGTATCCCACACGCGCTGCGTGGCCTGACTAAGGGTATCAGCTGGCTCTTGATTGGGGGCGTTGGTCACATCAGGGTTGGGAGGTGTGACAACATTAAGCAGATCTTGGAAGTGGATGCCTGCCAGGTATCATGCCCAGCGCATCATGCGCAGCCAGGGGTTGGTGTCCTGCAGGGTCTTGCTTTTAGCACTCTGTTACACTGCCTGCTGCTTGTTATTGGCCGCGCGGGCTTTGATCTCGGCCGTGATTAGCTGGCGGTCGGATGCTGGGGTCGGGGGCTTGTTAGGCTTGGGGTCACAGGATTGAACATGAACAAGGTGAGAGTTCTTTTATGTGGGAAACACCTGCTGCCAGGCTACCATCTAATATAACTGGTGTAACTCTGCGTCTGCCTCTTGTTTTTCAAGCACCTTGGCTTAGCCTGGTTGCCTGTATTAGGTCCATCCATAGGCCTGCTGCCAGTAATTGCGCATTATATTTAGATTAGTGGTAATATACAAATAGTCCTGATCACGCCAACACTGTATTTTGTTAGTATACACTAGGATAATAGGCAGCAGATAATCCAGCGCCCGAGGGATCTTGACAGTACCAGGATCCTGGATCAGGTTGGTCTACTGCTGTATGATCTTGATAACTGACTGGATCTGGGAACTGGTTATATAATGCTTCTTGCACAGGTAGGTGTAGACCTCTGTTAGGTACACAGCATGCTTACATTGCCAGCAGACCATGATCTGCAGCTTAGGAATCTTCTGAAAAATCGGGTGCAACATGCTGTTAGCAGCCAGGAGATGGAATACAGACTTGGAATGGGAATTCAAGGTAGGCAATAGGTTCTCCTGCCTAAATTCTAATGCTGGCCAGGTATTTGCTTTTGTTGCTAATTAATTAACAATTTATACAGCCATACTGACAATCTCCTGTCAAACCTTGTATACAACCCCAACCAACTTTTACTCAACACCACGCAATAACCCTTGTGCTGATCACCTTCAAACTGTGCTCTGTCAAATATAAGTGGCTGCTGGATCTACAGTAAAATTTTCAGCCCTCTAGCCCCCCCCTGTCTTATCCCATTCCACTTCAAAATCATGTTCGCAAAAATCCCATTACACTCAAATCCGCCCCACCAAATTATCTGAAACCCTAGTCCTATCTCACAGTAATGCTTGCTGGCCTGTGGATTAGGCATAATCTATCATAATCTGTGCCCCAACCATGAAATAATCTTATTTATACTACTAATTGGGCCTGCTGGGCTGTACTTTATATACCTGCCTTGATATAAACTGCTTAACTGGTTCTTAATTTTGGATATGTATTTAAACAGGGCGCTGCTTGATATATATATATATATATATCTCTTGATGGCTCTATATATAGCTGGTATATATATCCTGTTGCTGCATGGAATCTATTATATTGGCCTCTGGCTGGCCCTGGTTGTCAAGGTGCGGGCTCAGGAATATATTCAGAACAGGGTAACGGAGTAGATACAACAGACAGGCTACGGAGTCAGGCTATCAACAGGTACACAGACGAGACAGGACGTAGCTCGAGGTTCCGATTTGGGTCGAAGCCGAAGCTCGAGAAGTCTCAGCGGTCTGGGCGGTCAACGGCGGCAGAATAAGCTCATTCCGGGCACCGTGCCCGGGATGAGGCTCCTGCAATATAGCTTATTATAAGCGCAGTGCTTAGGAACCGGGCAGGCACCGTGACACTGGTCTGCCATTAATATAATAAACTATTGCCCTGGTTGCCTGCTTGACACCCAAGTTCTACCTTAAGCATGATATATATATCTGGCACTGTGTCTTTGTGCTTGCTTTATAAACCTGGTGCACCAACTAGTTAATTGGTCCTGGATTAGCTGGATATACTAATATCTGGTAACCTCTGCCCTGGCTTCCTGCCTACTATTACCAGCTTAACACCAGCTCCCCACCAGCTTTATGCCAGTTTAATGTTATATACTATCTACCTTCTGCCGGGCCCGGTCCTGCTGGGGCTCTTATGGTTCTGAATGGCTTTGCATTGGACGGGCTATGTATTTACAAGCTTGGCTGGGCTGGTTTTATTGTTTACTGGCCCTGGCTAGCCTGGCTTTGGCTGTGTGCTGGCTTGACTCTGGTCTGGGCCCTAACCATATTCTTGACTGGCGCTGTGCCTGGTCTGATCTGGCTTTTATGGACTCTGGCTGGCACTGGCTTGGCTATAAACTGTAGTAATCAAAACCCTGACTAGACTTGTTAAACCACGGGTTGGGGCGGGTTTTCAGGGCTAGCTGATCCACCCGCGCGGGTTTTAGGGTGGGTTACCTAGACAGTAAACCGCCCATGGGTTAAGCAAATAATCTTAACCCAACCCAGATAACCCAAATAACCCAAGTATGCAGATCGCTGCCTATAAAGGTATTGATCTACATACTTAAATAAAATACTGTATTAGAGTACAGTATTATATCTTATTTAGTAGATATATGTACTGTAAATACAGTACTATTCTTATTAATATATCTTGGCAACCCAGCGGGTTG
>QPHH01000059.1:0-22240 GCA_003574815.1 Aspergillus spinulosporus
TTTTTTTTTTTTTTTTTTTTTTTTTTCCCCTTTTTTTTTTTTTTTTTTTTTTTTTTTTTTTTTTTTTTTTTTTTTCCCAAAAGAAAAATGATTGACTGACACCGTCCAGTGGCGCTTTCATCGTCGACCCCCTCAACCACTACCTTGGTCGTCGCGGAGAGATCTTCGTGACTGCTCTGTGTCTGACGGCCACGCCTATCGGCTCGGCCTTTACACACTCCTGGCAAGCCTTGTTCGCGGCACGCTTTATCATGGGCATCGGCATCGGCGCGAAGAACGCAACGGTCCCCATCTTCTCTGCCGAGATGGCCCCCCATCGCATCCGTGGTGCTCTCGTCATGTTCTGGCAGCTCTGGGTCGTTGCTGGTAAGACCTCTCTGCGGCAACTATGTGGATTGTTCTGACGTCGCAGGCATCTTCCTCGGTCTCATCGCAAACGTCGCCGTCAAAGACACCGGCCGGATCGCCTGGCGACTCCAGCTTGGTTCGGCGTTCATCCCATCTTTTGTCCTCGGTGCCGGTATCTACTTCTGCCCTGAGTCTCCTCGTTGGCTGATGAAGCACGGCCGCTTCGCCGAGGGCTTCCGGTCAATGTGTCGCCTGCGAGCCCATCCCATCATCGGCGCGAGAGATTACTACTACTCGTACGTGATCTACCAGGAGGAGATCAAGGAGGCCCGCGGTGCTGGTTACTTCCGCCGCATGTGGGACTGCTTCTCGATCCCGCGAATTCGGCGCGCCAACTACGGTGCTTCGACCGTCATGATCGCCCAGCAGATGTGCGGTATCAACAGTGAGTTACCTCGCCCCAGTCACATACTACCGTCCCAGCAGCAGAAGCTAACTGGAGCAGTTATCTCCTTTTACAGCTCCAGTATTTTCTCAGAGGTCGGATACAGCAATTCGGAGGCGCTGTATGCCTCTCTCGGCTACGGTGCGGTCCAGGTCCTGGCCACTATCCCGACCCTGTTCCTGATCGACACCAAAGGCCGACGGACCCTGTGCTTGATCGTAAGCAGTTCTGCCCGGTAGAATCAAATACCCGATAGCTAACTGAATCCTAGACCTTCCCCGGCATGTGCATATTCCTGCTCGCCGCCGGTCTCTCTATGCTTGTCCCTGACAGCGCTAGCACTTCGGCGCAGCTAGGGCCCGTCGTGCTGTACGTTTGCCTCTTCGCCCTGGGCATTGAAAACAATCCCCGCTAACCTACCTCTCTAGATTCATCTACCTGTTCACCATCATGTACTCGTTAGGCGAGGGACCCGTCGCGTTCCAGTACTCCGCTGAGGTCTTCCCGACCGTCCAGCGTGAGCAGGGAATGGCCTGGGCCGTCTGCATCAACAACACTTTCGGTCAGCACCCATAAGTCGACCCTCGAGTCATGTACACGCGCTAACCCTCACGCAGCCGGTGTCCTTAGTCTGACCTTCCCCCGCATGAAGACCGTGATGACACCAACTGGTGCCTGTAAGTGATCATCTGTATCCGCCCACCATACTTGCCTTCGGCTAACCGGGCCCTCACCGTCTAGTCGGGTTCTATGCTGGCCTCAATCTGATAGCCTGGGTCATGATATTCTGCTTCGTTCGAGAAACCAAGCAGCTCACGCTAGAAGAATTGGACCGTAAGTGATCAACCAAACCGTCAATGCAACTCAACACTAACACCCAGCAGAGGTCTTCTCTGTTTCAACAAAGGAATTCCTCAAGCACGAAACAACCGTGTGGCTGCCGTACTTTATCAGGCGTCACGTCTTCCGCCAGAATATCCCCAAGCCGCCTGCAATTATCGCGACTGCCGATGAGAAGCGCGGAAGCAGTACCTCCGTTGATGCTTGATGTCTAAACTATTTCAGTCGTGCATAGCTGGATATAGGTAATGAGTATGAAAGGCGTAATAATGGGCTAGTGAGGAGGGGTGGTTCTTGTCTTGTCTTAGGAGTCTTGGGTCTCATCGCGCATGTACCCTGTTTCGGTTAAAGGGGCAATTGGACGCTCGTTGGATGATAGTACTTGCAGATAGTGGAATTGAGTGTCGGAAGGTGTGGTTACGATAATTGTTCAAGAATCCTTTGGCTGAGCAGGGAAATAGTGCTGCCTGATCCAACCCATGCATACCTGTTCCTATCCACGGTCTGACACCGGCATAGAGAGGGGCCTGACCGCTCCGCTACACTCGCTCCAATGGCTTGCATTATTCGGTTTCTCTTGTATAATTACCTGATCATGGTAAAAGTAAACCTCAAGCTGCAACGACGGCCGTTCAACCAGTGAACCTCAGTACTTGGCCTTCCGACGAGAGCTTGCATATTGTTGTCCGCGCTTAATCCCTACTGCTAACGAGCAATATTGGCACTTGCTGACTAGTGCTATATGTGTATCACCCTTGCGGGCTGTTATTTAACCTATGGACTCTGGTCACAGCATTGTAGATATGTTGTTTCTGGAGATGTCCCCTTGTTTTTGCCTCCTGTGCGTGAACTTGGTATGGAGTATAATATCTACAATTCACTATGAATCGTGATCTTGGATTTTTGGGAAATTCGTGTATGCATGCCTGCGTTTCCTGCCCGACTCTGTAAAGCGCAAACTTCTGTACAGTGCATCAGCTAAAAGAAGCTGTCACCGTATGTGACTGCTAGTCATATATAGAACTTTCCTATTTTGGATATTAGAACTGCAAGTTCTGCCTTGCTGATACCTATATAGAGACTTCTGCTATTTCCACAGTTAGAAAGTTATATCTCTTCCAACTACTATATTAGGGTAGTAGTTGAGCTACGTTTTTGCTCAAAGAATAATACAACTTGGTACTGATCTGTATAACACCGGGCAAAGCGACCAGAAATTCTCTTCAGCAATATTGAGAGTTCCAAGTCATTGTAACAACCAAGTCTTGTATCGGATATTTATTAGGTTGACCTTGAACAAAAACTGTTTAAATTTTCATTTTGAAACCCAATATTGGGAACCCAAAAGAGCAACAATCAATAGAAAGATTTAGAGATAGTGAGGTTTTCCTAGTTATCAGACTTCTTGCGCGCATTAATTAGTGCCTTCCACGCAAGAAGAGTTAATTGTCTGCTAAGAGGGCAACTAGAAAAGCCGTATCTCGTTGATCAATAAACCCCTTAAGCCATGGCCAATGAATATTGTTGGACAGTGATGTGTCTGGCCAAGTCAGTCATAGTCTTTGATATCCTCAAGAATTCATACAGTGTCTGAACAAAAATCCTTAACTAACCCTAGAAAATAGCTTCCCAAATCCATGATCAAGTCCTTCAAGTCACTGTCTAGAAGCGATGTGTTATAGCCGTAAAGCACTACTTGAATATTAGGCACATCATCAGGCAGGAAGTCCCAGACCTAAACATGATAGCTGGCGGGTAACTTCCAGGAGCTAATTACATGGCTTCTGAGCCCGGGGATAGCAATCATACTGAGGGTTTAGAAGCATGTATAAGCGCAGTGGCAGTCTTGTTCTGACTGGATTTAGTTGACCTCTGCAGTTAGGGCTTCATAGACCGGCATGATCCCGTAGAATTTATAATAGAACTCATACCGAGGACAGGAACTTGCTTGTTCTAGTCTTCTTAAAAGATCATTCAGTAATCAAAATATCAAAGGTGGCAATTGCACAAGCCATCTTCTTGTCCCTTGGTACTATTGAGGGTTGCGTAACAGAGATTGCATAACCTTTACTTGTTAGATTTCCTTCAAGTACACCTTGAAGCTCCCTTTTCAAAGCCTTTTTAGGCTTTCCAACAGAAATATCCTTGATACACAATGTAATGGATCGCTTATATTACAATATCCTCTTTTGTGGCTGCTGGAGTGGTCTTTGCCACTAGAGGGTTAAGATTAGGGTAAAGAAAGCACTTAGAAATAACGTGCTCTCATCTAGCTCAGCCATGTCTCCAGTCTTAATCATGTCATATACGATTTAGGCCGGTTCAAGAGAGAGTAACAATTAAAGATTACTGATAGTTTATTTGGGAGTTGCAAGAGGAACAACCAGCAGGGAGAGCTGATGCTTACTCTGTATGACCTTTGGAGCAGGGTTGGCTCTCACCAGCAGCGATGTGTCGGCAGATGACTCGACGCATTTGAGCCTCATAATATGCGTAGCATACAACCAAGAGTCTACCCTTCATACAATTCATTCTGAAGAAGGCGCATCTATTGTTTACATTTCTGATCATTTTTTACATGAAACCGTCCAGTCTAAAGGTTCTGTATCTTGTCTTCCATGAAGACTCTTCCTCATTAAATACAGATGGCCGCTTCCAAGCAAACCTGAGTGACCGCGCCACCGTTTCCTGTTACAGATCAGCTGAGCGCAGACTTAGACGCCGGTTGTCTTACCCAGCAATGCCTGCCGGACAATCCATTGATACAACTTCAGGATCAATGTGGGCTTTTGGGCTTTCTCGAGAGAGAATACTGTTCAACAGAGTTGGATCAGATTGCAGATAAACTGCGGTGGATGTCAAAGCAGGATTGCGATGATATCTCTCTTCTTCATCGGCAATATGTCAAGGGGCGAGCTATCGCCGTGACGGAGGATCCCAAGTTGCACCTTGTATGGATACACAATCGAATTTTTGTGGAACCTCTCCCTCAATATATCACATCACACGCCTTTTGGCGGGACTATCTTCAAGATGACGTGAAAGGGTCAGCTCGAGATGGTTATAGACCTGTTCGCCAGGCAGCCCTAGGCTTCCTCAGGACATATCTATAACTTGTGGGATCAGAATCCGATTTCTATATTGCACAAGAACCCACTTTCACATTATTGCAAAAGACATCACAACAGTTTTGCAACATTGCAATGCACCTTACGAAGATATCTAACAAGGGTGTCTCCAGCCGCTATGCTTAAGGTGAGATCAGACTTACTAGACTGAATTTCTACGCACCGCTGCTTCTAAGGAAATGGAATTTCTAGCGCGTTCATAACTTATACGGGAAACTTTTGCTCGTTTCTATGGTTCGATATTATTTGTAGCCGGAAATATCTCGATCTTCCTAGTGGTCTACAGGTAACCATTGCAGTTCAGGAGATGGATTCTGGATTGTACGATCGTGCGTCACTTGATGTCGCTTTCTGGTTCGGCACGGTGGTGGTGTTATGCTTCTACGGTATTCTTATAGTACTGTTCACCCTGGTCTATAGGGTTGTGGAGGGTAGGGATACGCTATTCGGGACCGCCTAGGGCTCCTCGAGGAGGGACAGGCCGGATCCGGATAGCTGATTCTGGACCGAGAGATTGTTCACAAGTCGCTAAATTTTGATTGAGTGTGTCTAGCTAGTTTTAAGCCACATCTGAAGTAGCGAAATATTGTGGTTGGCAAACATGGTGCGTATGTAGTTGCAGAAGAGAGAACTACGCGATTCCCTGCGTGGAATCCTGTTAAGCTTCTGCAGCCGGACTTTTATTTGTGCCAGGGAGGTCAGAGACAGCAAACAATGCTATCTGGAATGTCATATAGAGAGCTAAGAATTGATTAGCCGAATAAGTCATTGAAAGGGTGGTAAGCCTTTTTGGGTAAGGTGATCATACGGCGCCTCGAGGATTAGAAGACTGATGCTTGTCAGGCCGATGCGGACAAGACGAGGTCTACTGAGCAGTCCGATGCATATAATTGCAGATTTTGCGAAGCACGGTGAAAAACCACTCGTTTTAAATGGCAACTTGGGTAATCCGTATATATGCTTGCTACGCAAAATATGGTCAACCAACCTATGCGTCGAGGGTCAAGAACCCGATTTCTGGAGCCCTAGCTTGCCTGTAACAATTATCCTATGTTTCCGGCTGGTATCGGTCTTTAATGGTATGGCGCTGGACAGAATTTTGAAACAATCAAACCGTAAAGTGACAGCTAAGAATACACCTGCTCTAGCTAACTATTTACGACGCCTCCTTATTCGCAAGGCCATTGTTCTTCCATCTTGCAACCAATGTCGAGATGGTATTATAAGCACGTTCTTCTGTTCATAGCATGGGATGAGATCTCTGGTAGGACTGTCCCATTTCTTCAAGCTCATCCAGCTGCCCAGGATCTGGAACTGTCCTAAAGAGAAGTCGGATTCTAATCAATGGTGGGATTCTGCACTGCCCATCCGATTTAGCCAGAGCTAAGTCTCTATCTTTGCGAGGCCAACCAGCAGTAGGCAGACTAGTTATTACGAGAGCGAGACCACGAGGTGGAATAGTCCGGCCATGTCAGAGGTCCAGCTGCCGAGATCTCATGTCAGGTCCAGGTCCAGAGGCACGCCTGCCTTGCGAGACCGGCATTTCTGTGTGTCTTTTCTCGAGTCATTCCGTTGCTGAGGAACCGCGGGTCACTGTGGAGAGTGTTGTGGACAGCTGGTCCGAGCATCAAGGCTCGAACTCCAGCCTCCAGCCCCAGCCCAGCCTCGTTCAATGGAGTTCCGAGACAGGAGGCTGGGGAAGAGGCCGGAATCCTCTCACGCGTTGACGTCGGCTGAAACACTACGCATAGAGAGTGCCTAGTACATATCTCGGCCTATAGTGCAATATGACCAGCACCGGGATTGAGAGACAATATTAATTCCGAGCGAGCAAGGTGCGGACGCAACAGCTGCTGAACGTTTTGGAGTCATGGCCAACTTTTAAGAGACGAAGTAAGTCAACTATTAGCTATTCTTGAACTGTTCAGTGGCTGGTAATGCTGGCTTAGGGCATGGAGTGAGTACGTGTACCTGAGCATCAGGTACCTTGGCACTTGCCGTCGCGCGCAGGCAGCCATCATGCCACCGCGTGGACGGCAATTCATTTGCAAAAATCGGCGAGTGAGACTGGTTTCGCTTTAGGTCTTTCCACTATCTATACAACTGTGGAACGAACCTCCGAGCCGGATGCGGAATCTGATTGCGGCCGCGCAGACATCGAGTCAGTTACGTAGTCACCTCGTAGCCTCCCACAATACATTAATCAAGTCATGAGATAAGTTCGATAAAATCTGCACCAGCCACCTGTTGACAGTGCCAGAACCGGCTTCCATGGCCTTGACCAACCATACCGCAGGTCGCGTCTGCCACTGGGGCCCGCCACGCAAGCCAAATCGTCAGCGTCCACAAAAGCTTTTAGGGTGGAGACGGTGATGGATCGATCTCAGTTCTCAGCTCGGTACACTTGACAGCCGGCGAATCGGAGTCGGAGATAATTACTCTACATACAAACGTATACACTGTAGACTCTAGTCAATGGACAGTGGGGTGGATTCCGCAGCCAGATGTGGGAAAGTATACCCACCTCTGGGAGATGGCTCGGTCATATATAAATACAGCAAAGCCAGGCAGCACTCATAATCGGAGCAATTGGTTTCATTTTTTGAAGGACGATCGATTATTTACGATACTATGAGGTCGAATTTGAGATGGACCGCTATTACGGCGGTAGCAGCGATTCAGTCGTGCCTTGCGCAGACATACACTGATTGTAACCCTACAGAGGGTATGAGCCCCTCCAACACCCGGACTGGACTGATACTTACACATGATTATCAATGAGTAGAGACCTGCCCTGCAGATACCGGCCTCGCTCAATGGAGTTTCACGACTGACTTCACGTCCGGCGACTCGGCCTTTGACAGCTGGAACGTGACGTCTGGCACCGTACCGAGCACCTCGCTCGGCGCAGCGTTCACGATAAACGAGCAGGGCGATGCCCCGACTATCGAGACCAACTTTTACATTTTCTTCGGCTATGTCGAGGTCAAGATGCGCGCTGCTAATGGGACAGGAATCATCAGCACTGCAATCTTGGAGAGTGATGATCTGGATGAGATTGACTGGGTATTTCTCCCCTTCTCGAGTTCGAGTACAGGTCACCATGAAGGACATGAATTGGGGATGAGATGATGCTGATTTGATGTGTTCAGGAGCAAATCAGCACCTATAATAACCAAATCGCTACGAATTACTTTGGCAAAGGCAATACGACCTCTTACGACCGCGCCACTACCGTCTCGGTCAGCAATCCCAGCACCGAGTTCCATACCTACGGCATCTCCTGGACAGCCTCCAAGACAGAATGGTACGTCGACGGCACTCTTGTTCGCACTCTCAACTATGCAGACGCCGTCGACGGCACCAACTACCCGCAAACGCCCATGCGCGTGCGCATTGGCATCTGGGCCGGCGGGGACCCCGACAACTCGGAGGGCACCATCGAGTGGGCGGGAGGCGAGACAGACTATACGGCTGGCCCGTTCACGATGTACGTCGAGAGTGTCAGTATCATCAACTATAACCCGGCCGAGAGTTATACCTGGACGGATATGACGGGAGATTATACGAGCATTCAGGCGAGCAATGGCACAGACGGCTCATCTTCAGGTACGGCATCCACTCCCACTTCCACTCCCACCTCCTCGACGAGTCCGGCGTCGACGTCTTCAACGCCTTCGGCTACGACCGTGTACTCGAGTGAGACGTTCATTCCAACTTCAAGCCCCTGTCCCACCACTCGTTCGAGTTCCGCGCTTATTCCGATTCCTGAAGGCACAAGTACGACCTCGACATCGACCTCGAGCACCTCATCGTCTCCGGCTTCAGGCGCCAGTGGAAGTGGAAGTGCCGCCAGCAGCAGTTTCGCCTCGCTCTTCCCCACCAGCGGCGCGACGTCAACTCTCAGTCCGAGCAACAGTCAGACAACCCCTGCCACCAGCACTCCGACGGCATTCTTTAATACTTCTCCAGGTATTCTGTCCTCATCGTTTGGAGGGTTCTGTGTCACGGCTCTTGCAGTTTTCTTCACTGCAGGCGGGCTTTTGCAGTTTTAGAGTGGTAGAATACTAGCGAGCCGAGCGGTCTTGCGGGCAAGGGTAGGCTGACGTACGCTGATTTGTGATGAATTTCTTATGGCTATGCGAGATGTTAGAATGTATGACTATACCATTTCTTTGCAATCTCAACCTCTTCTGATTTCCAACATTTCCACGCGATAGGATAGGTTGCGCTGGCCAAATGGTCTCTAAATATTCCCATGTTATTCAAGGTTCTTCGCTTCTCAAACCGCTTTATCTGCGCGTTCTCAGTCCACTAGACCCAGTTCATCTAGAGCACCATTTAGAACGGCATGAATGCTGACCTCTCTTGGGCTTCATCGGAATGCGGCTGTATCAGCATTAATCCTACCGACCCGGCGAATTGTTATTGGCATATATAAGCAAGTGCTTTACTCAGATCCCGTAGATGAACAGATTATGATGCCTATACCTAGGGCTCCGGCGCATATCAAAGAGAGGCAGAGAAACTGGTCTTGCTACATTTGCAATCTCTTCTGTTGCTTTGATGCTACCACCAGGCATGGCTTGCCAGTTGTCTGTTGCGACTTCGAGTACCATCAATGTTGTTCATGGCTTTTGCAGATGGATCTTGACTGGACGGCCCCAGCTCTCGTTCTGCATATCGCCGTTGTCAAATAGCATGCAATCATGGGCGTCAAGGATAGAGTCTCTGTCTACTACGTCATAATGGAGCAGCTTCATACACTGCCCAGGTAGTACTATGGGTACCTGTATTACTACCTGAAAATACATTTATAGTGCTCTCGGCTCTTAAAGCAACCTTTTTTTTTTTTTAAAGAGGTTGTGTTCCGCTCGCGAGCTCGAACAATCTCGAGATCATGACGCCGCTACGCAGCTCAGTCTCGAAACGATTGATTTCTGAAGATATGAAAAGACTATGTTGTATATTGATTTCGCAGATATCTTTGACTTCTTGAGCCCTCAAGATACTTGTAGGATAGAATAGTATACAAAGTCTATATGCATTACAGGGACGAAAACACGGATATCAAGTAGCCAAACTCCAACTCCCACTAAGAATCAAGAGCGACCAGTCGCAATAAAGAACAAACTAAAAATAAATAACCATATAAAAGGGGGGAAGAGAAAATAGTAACAAGTGAACATAGCAAAAGAATGAAGAAAAGGGAAGATAAAAAGATCAAGCGGAAACCGCATCAGCACCAGCACCAGCCGCGTTTGCACTAACCGTCTGCATCTGCAGCAGATAGACATTAGCCAGCCCCGTCACAACCAGCTCGTCGGCGACTTCCTTGCCACCCACCGCGGCAGGCTCGTAGATCTCGAGCCGGCCCGACTTCTTCATGCTCCAGCCACTGTGCGTCATCCACTTGGCAAAGACGACGCCATTCTCATCCACACACTCCAGATTCATCCGCGTCCAACCCTTGCTCCGTTTCCAGGTAAGATGTTTTCCCTGGAGAGCGCGCGAGTTGAAGCCGTACTCGTGCTTCCAATGACTTGTTGGTTGCATCGGCAATTCCTCGCCGTTGATGGTGATATCGATGGTGCGGCTGAAGTTGTGGAAGACGACCGTTGCGGGGAGACGGGCGGTCCCAGTCGCTTGAAAGAGCATGTGTGGCCTGCGGGTCTTGAGATCGGCTGCGTAGACGAGGGGTCCTTCGTGGGTGCCCTCTGTGACGCGCATGTGCCGGCCCGACCAGCTGGTGAAGGAGACCTCAAGGCCGCGGGGGTACGACTGCGGTGTCCAGCCCCAGGCTGGCGTCGAGGACTGAGAGTAGCCAGGCTGGGGTGGTGGATATTGGGCTGGAGGTTGCGGGGGATACTGTTGATGGTAGGATTGGTATGGCTGGTAGGGCTGCTGGTAGGGCTGATGAGGGTGCCCGTACTGAGGTTCCGGGCCCCAGGTCGGAGGAATGTTGGGGGAATATCCGTTGTAGCCCATTTTCGTGTCCATATTGATTGAATGAGATTGATGTAGGATTTTGTTCAAAGCTGTTGTGTCGCTCAGGAGCTTTGGATCTATCATGGCTCGGTCTCTTATATGACAAAGCGGAAATTATACTAACCCCCTTTTGGTGCGATGCAGCGCCTGCTGAGCCTTTGGATCTGGTGGAGCTGATGTTGGGCTGAACTGCCAAGCAGGACTCTCAGTGGCCAGATGGGCCCCAGAAGCCCAGCTTCCAGCTTACTCAGTCTTGCCTCAGGGCTATGTCGACGGTACAGCCACAGCTCCCGTTATGGAATAGTCGTGGCGACACTTGACCGGTGACGTGACCTATTGTGGAGGTGCAGGGCTGGTATAGATTGTTATGTTCATGTATATATGAATTTTGGCAAAAAGTACAATAGTAGTCGATTTCTGATATAGATGCAGTATGATGGTTATACAACGATGTGATGAACAGTTCCTCGATCAACGTTTTTAGTCCTCGCTCTCCGTTTCTCCCATAGAGTCCAGGCATCGCCTTGAAATAGACCCGTTACAAAACACTTTAGACACTGAGACACAAGGTCGAGCTTGGGAATTCCATCTAGGGCTAGGTTTATCGTGGCGGATGCTGGCGGTATTAGAGGCGAACATTTCATCATTCAGTTAGAAATATAGAAAAATATAAATATAAACATGTGCATGTACGCATAAATATATATGATCAAGGCTATATATAGTTATTAAGAGAGAATTTCAGCCGAAGCTCCTCAGTACTCTGTCAGTAGTTTGCAGCTTGTATATTGCAGTTTTGCCGGTATTCCACCATGGACGCACCAATGCGCTCGATGTGCTCGCTGTGCTTGCTACAATGAAAGCCAGACATCTGAAAGTCAGTCCTTGATCACAGAAGCCCAAGCTCTGCACATCATCGAAGCATGGCTTAGCGATCCGGATTCCGCAGTCGAGGGGTGACCCCGCATTGTGATCTCCTACCCCAACTCTGCCGCCCATCTGTAGATCACCCCTTTACACCTCATGGTCTATCCCAAAATGTCAGTCACAGCAAGCGCGCGGAACCCGCCTCCTTTGTCAGAGCTCGCCCCCATAATTGCAAAAGCGCTCCAGCAGAACTTCGCCCATGCAAGCGCATCAGTGACCCAATGCCCCGACCTCCGCAACCCCCCCTTTGGCCTCGCTGCTCCCGGTCTCAGCGGGAATCCTCGCATCGCAGATGTAGGAGGCCAAGCTAATCTCTTTCCAAGCCCTAACTTCGACGCCAAGTATTCTCTGCTGTCACTGGCGCGGGATATGGAGATGGCTGCCGAAAGAGGGTTTCTTCTTGGTGCGGGCGCGGCGCCGTTTCAGGATATCGGGCACAATGCAGAACTTGCGCCGAATTTTGCTTGGCAGGCTAGAGAGGGTGTGAAAGTGCTGGATCTAGGGAACCCTGACTGTGTGGACAATGTCAATGAAACTCGGATTGTTGAGATTGTTGCAAGCGAGGTCGATTCAGTCAACTGCCGGCATGCCCCGAGCACAAACTGCGCGCTGATGGTGAACCTCTTCGGTTCAAGCGGCCTATCCGGACAAGTCCTCAAGATCACAGCGCGAAGACGGACCGGACCGGCCAATTTCACCAGCGCCATCCGTGCCGGGCTTCTCGAGGCGTACGGCGACTCTCATCCTATCAGTATGGGCGGTGTATTCCTCCTCAAGTCTGGAAGGGCCAGGTTCCACGTCATGCCGGACTTTCCTGCTCCAGAGAACCTGCCATTCAAAGATCGGAAAGTCCTAGAGCAGGAGTGGCTAACGTATCATACCTGCGAAGCGCCGGTGGTCTGCTTGACCGTTTTTCATAGTGCGGACCCGGAAGGGCTACAATTGAGGATGGAACATACGCATTGCTTCGAACTGGACGGGAGTCGGAAGGGGGGTCACTACCATTACGATCTTGAAGCGCATAACGGGGAGGAGGTCGAGTATGAGGCGTACCTGAATGTTGCGGAGGTGGTGTATCGGATCGATCGTCCATAGACGGCGGTTGTTTGCTGGTCTCTTCAATGAATGCGGATCTGTAAGCTTGCTGCTGCTGGGTTGGAACCGGGAGAGAACAAAGTCGGATAAAGAGATCAACAAGCAGCAGCGCCACTGGTCTATCAAAACAAGCCTATGATCTCGTGAGGATAGAACTCGTGCGTCTGACTCGAGGACTCGAAGTCGTTATCGTGCGACTGCATTGGCTCAGTTACACTACTATTTTCCCAAGGTATTCCTTATATCATTCGCGCAGAGGCGATGCCATTGGGACTATCCTTCTGCTATATCAAATCAATCGCTTCGATTAATGAATGCCATGATTCCCTGAATCAAGAGCTACCGGTTAGGCTTCCTGGTGTTTACTAGGAAACTTAAAACGGTTTTCTTCCTGTGGCCATACTGGATCTGAATACGGCAGTGATGAGGCTAGCCCTAATCTAGAAGGCACATATGTTGTTCATGGTAGACAATCTCGGCGCAATGATCGGCACACTAAGCATTACTTTCACTTGTAGGCCTCGCATCTATGGAGACTGAAGAAGACCTGATCATGCCCGCAGTCGGGTGCAAACGTATCCAACTGTTCGGGACTAGAGCCTCGTCAAGTCATCACCCATAGTGTTCACTGAACGTATGTTGTGAGGGGAAGCAGTGGCCAAGCCTTGAGAGTGTTTCACGGCATCCCGCGTCGGCCACTCGCCTCTCCTCTCTACCACCGACCTCGGATGTCGGCATTGCTTTACATACAAAGGCATCTCCATCCCCCGCTTCATGATCACTTCAAAATACACTCAACTCTTCAATATCTTCGAAAATACCCAATATGACCTACTCCATTCAAGACGAAGCAGCTCGAGTGCTCGAAGAGCATCTGCTCAACAACAAAGCTCTCGACATCCCTGCCTCCTTCAAAGAAGCAGCAAAGAAAGTGAAATTCGTCGGCGACAGTACCCCCTTCATCCCAACGCCGCTGAAGATTACTGAGTCCAGCTCTGCTCTGAACGCGTTTGTGGGGGTTATCGCCAGCGCCGTCTCCAAGGACCGGTATGGGATTGATCACCAGGAGATAACTGTTGATACGTAAGCTAACCCGTTTTTATTTGGTTGTTTTTCTTTTTATCCGTACATGACTTTGATTTGTATTCATTAATTGATGTTTTCTATTTGTATTCTGATTTTCGCTTTTCTTGATTTTTTTCTTGTGTTTTTTTTAACGCTAAGTATACTGAGGGAAGCGATGTGGCATCTCTATTCCTCATGTCCATCATCCTGCCCACTGTAGGCGGGACCCCTGCTCTTGCACACCCGATCATCGCAAAGGAGCTTGCCAAGGCCGACTTATATGATATGCAAAAGCCGATTCACCGGCAGTGCACGAATGTATACCAGACCAAAGACGGGCGGTGGTTCCATCTGCACGGGTCCATGAACGCGGGTCCAAGTATGCAGATGGTCGGGGTTCCGGAGCAGGACGTCACCGACGAAGAGGCGCAGAAGATCTACATGGATAAAGTTGCTCAGTGGAATTCTGAGGAGATCGACCGTGTTGCGAACGAGGAGTACAGACAAGCCGGCGTGATCTGTAATATGCCGGAGGAATTCTTTGCGTCGGAACATGTATGACCATTCATCCCCGTCTTTCCCTAACATTGCGTTTCCTTCCAGGATTGCTGAGTATCCCACCCCGTACAGGGCCAGATCATGGGCAAAGAGCCCCTCTATACACTCAAACCGCGCTCCGCGCCTCGAGTACCCTGGCCGGAGACAAGGGACCCCTCGCGGCCGTTGGCGGGTATCAGAGTCATTGACTTTTCGCGCGTCATTGCCGCCCCTGTGATTTCCAAGATGCTCGCTGTGCTCGGTGCGGAAGTCCTGAAGGTAACATGGGAGGGCCTCCCCGATGTCGCCGTGACTTGGGTCGAGCTCAGCACAGGGAAGCGAGACACAAACCTCGACCTGAAAAGCGAGGAGGGTAAGAAAAAGCTCTCTGGGCTTGTCGAATCTGCCGATGTCCTGATCGACGGGTACCGACCCGGAGTGCTGGCGAAACTGGGCTTTGATGCTGAGTCGCTGAGGAAGATCAACCCGAGCTTGATCTACGTGAGGGAGAACTGCTACGGCTGGAAAGGTCCGCTTTCCTATCGGTCGGGGTGGCAGCAGGTTAGCGATTGCCTTGTTGGGATTTCATGGTTGCAGGGAAAGTTCCTGGGGTTAAATGAGCCTGTTGTGCCTTTACTGCGTATGTCCTTACCCCCTCCCAGCACGACGTGTTTCTAACAGCGGGACAACTCAAGCAAACTCGGACTACCAAATGGGACTTGTGGGTGCAGCAGCCGTTTCTCATGCGCTACTTCTTCGAACACAATCAAACACGACATTCGACATTGATGTCTCACTGACGCAGTACAACATCTGGTACTACCGACTGGGAGAGCAAACACCGGAGATCCAGAAAGCGCTCCGTGCCCAACATAAGGATCTGCACCTTCGTCACTACGACGAGATGAACAGCTTGATTTCCAAGACGTTCGCTGCGGTGAAACAAGCCCGGCTCGACCTGTTTCAGCGGTCTGAGTATTTTGACAGGATGAGTGGGAAAGAGTGGGGTATTGACGAGGATATATCTATCCTGACTACACCGTTCAAGCTGGAAAAGTCGGTTTTGAAATATGATACTCCGTCTGGGCGAAGGGGCAGGTCGGAGGCGAGGTGGGTGGGTGCTTAGTCCAGATTTGATCGGACAAGGAGTCATTGTATCTTCTTTCTCTCACGGCTATATATGAGGGCTTGGGAGCAGGAGACTTACTAAGTTGTAATGCCAACAGAGATGCAGGATTATTGCCAGACAGCGAATGTCTTGTCAAGAGAGTAAATCTGAGTCTAAACACAAATACAACTGAGGCGCCTTCACAACAATGTCAACGTGACGGGACTTCAACCATCGTTGTCATATATTCAAGTAGACAAGTGATACCACCCTACCCCACACATAAAAAGGGATTCGGATCCAGAAGCATAACCAAAGCGAGATTGGCCTTATTCATTCCAATCCTACCCATCGTTTCTCTTGAACTGCACAAGGCCCAATACCAGCCCTACTTCTTCCCCACATACCGAATATTCCCCTGCGCATCTTTTACCCATCCATTCTCCCTCGTAATCCCATTCTGTCCATACACCAGACTGCTCGCCTGAACCTGTGCACTATTCATTTCGCGCCGCGCCTGGTTCGCGCGGTCATTGTTGGCCACCGCCTGGCGCATGCCGTTGAGTTGCTGGCATCAAATTCATTAGCTCAGCCACGGGCCGCGTACAAGGGGTAGGAGTGCATACAGCTTTCATATTCTTGTGCGTATGATACGCAGCCTGGGCGTTCTGGATAGAACCCATTGGGTTTGAGACGCCGGCGCCGGCGCCGGCGAGGTCGGCGGCGTGGTGGGCGCCGCTAACGTATTTCTTGTAGGGGTCATGGGAGCCAGACATTCTGCTTAGTGCTTGATGCTTGATGATGTTTGGGTTGCTTATTGTTAGGGAGGGAGTATGTAAAGTTAGACTGACTCGGAGCGGTTTGTACCTGAACAGGGGGGCCTTTTATACATCCCAGAAACATCTAGCTGGAAGTGCAGGGACGAGAACAGGTACCCGGACACCTGATAGCCCAGAGCACAATAAGCAGCTAGCCTTACGTCCCGCCTGTCGCAGCGATAGCCCAGAATGGAAATCCCCGGTGCATTTAGCGTTGACCAAGGCGCTAGGCGTTGTACGAGGGGCTGACTGATACTTTAGCTACCTACTCCAAGAGGCTGGCTGAGTACCTACATCAGCCGCATTTGTGGCCAAGGAAGATACGCGCGGCACTTTCTACCTAGAAAAAGAAAAGGAATCTATGTAATTGCACTGGCAGCAATGAAAATCCCAGTTATACCCAAACTCTAGATACTCGGCAGATTGTACACACACAACCTAGCCCGCAGTCGGTCTGAAAACACATAATGCCCTCTTATGAGGCCTTACAGGAAGGGAGGGAGACTATGGGTGTCAAACCTCAACACCAATATTGTCCCACCCAGACTCGGTGTGGAATAATTATTGATACGCGGGTTGGTGACCAGTATACATTGATTATGACCACCTGCATATTGGATATTTCTCAAGACGACCGACGAGGAGAATGGATATTTCACCGCATTGGTTTATTCAGATCTCCATACATTGTCATGTTTCTTCAGAATCCGCGCTTTGTTGTAACCATTACTAACCCCGGGCATTGGATCCTCTGATTCCCAGGCGCCTTGAGAATTATGGAGCGGCGTCCAGAGAGCAAGTCACACTAAATCAGCTGCCAAGTAGTACACCAGACTTTAGGGATATAGTTCGGGGGTAGTTAGGGGTGTTCTGGGCGGTTAGTTTGCCACTAGATGAAGGGGAATGGGCTCTTTGGCCGGCTTGGTAGGGACTAATGCAAAGGCCGTTCGCACAAAAGACAACATCCTTGAGACAGAATTTCTATAGCCTCGAAAGAGTCGACCATTAATAGGTTAAGCGCAATATCTGAATCCAGCTCCTCCAAATAGGGGTCACCTCCCATCCAAGAAGCGTTTGGTACCACCAGCTGCCTCATCCAAACCCCATCGCAGTTGTAAATTCCCAGTATTCGGGATACCATGCAGCAGATTCTCAGTCTAGGAATCCCAATAGGTGGCCCTTTTCGTCAACCAGGATGCTATGAGCTTTGAAGTCCCCGTTAGTGAGCATTACCCGATAACGACATTGCTGGCGCTTCTTGTGCGTGCTAGGGTGTCCTCAAATTCAGCCGAAGTCGTAAATCCATGAGGGGAAGCGGGGGGAATCAGATGTTCAAAAAGCTGCCTATGATTTGTAAAAGGCCCTATTATATGGTCAAGAACCCGTATGCCTCGAAGCGATGTCCCAACAGGAGGGCAGATAGAAAGTTGGCAAGGAGGAACCTGTAAACGCATAGTATGCACACAATTTTTGAGCTCCTTTTGAGCTCCTCTCACCACCGTTCCTCCAAATCGACCTAAAACTCGTCATTTGAGTTTTTGAGAACACTCCAGGTAGTCTGGTCATTAAAATCGAGACTCTCTAATTGAACGGAGCCTTTGAATGTTCGCCACAGTTCAGAACCCTAGGGACTGGAATCCTTGCGGCAGCTGCCATTTGCATCGAGACTACTTCTTCAATACTTGTCCGATCTGTCCATTTCATGACGAGCCCAAACGGCAGTTGAACGATATTAACACAAAAAGTAATTCCGAGTCAGAAACAATATCATTTGTAAATGTAGTAGAGTGACTTGTGCACAATACCCCATGCTATCCTGACTTCCTGCCTGGGACATAGGCCAAAGGTAGCGTTGTCTCCATGATGCTGGAAGGCACTGGTCGTGGCCAAGTGAAATCTAGCCGTGGAATGGAGAGAACCAGAGAGCTCAACATGTTTCTGACAAGAAGAAATCACAAGCGGATGTAAGTGAGTATGCATATGTTAGTTGGATGTCATCAAGAGTCGCGTTGCTCGCCTGAACCTGAGAAAACACCTTGTTATGCCTACTTGAAGATAAATAAACAAAGTGTCAACTGGAGGAGAGCTCTCTTTACTAATCAATATCCAGCACAGATTGCCTATATAGCTAGTCATATCTGCTGTGTCATTGGTCATATCTCCCTATTCTACAAGACCGTTTGAAGACTCGAATAGTTATAAATTGCGTAAATGATCATTGTTAAGATCTCAATACCTTCAATAGGCAAGTACTGTGTACAGAACTTCTTCGTGGCCTAAAATTTGCAGGTCGGTCTTGATCATTAATGTCCAAATAAACATGTGCGCGGAGTGTGGTCGGATAGGCAACTTCTCATCTCACTCCTGGAGTTTGTCAAGATCGTCAGCGAACTGCTAGATCTGCGTTACAGGACAGACGTAACAGAGGCCGGAAGGTATGGAGCGTATTAGCGAGCTGAGACTTATTTGTATTCAATGCAACGGGATAATATTTCCTGGGGAAGTGTCAGAAGGTCTGAGTGGTGTCGAACATCCTCGCACTGGGACTATATGCTAACAATGCTACATTGTGACTATAAATGGCTGCAATTGTTAACCCAGAAGCAAGGTTTGCTGATCTTAAATGAGGGAGCTCCTATTCCAATCTAGTCGTGTCCTTGGTGTGGTAGCCTTGGGATTGAGAGGCTTAACTATACCGGTACTTCAAGGTCAAGGCATGGTGTCACGGCTTTTTGCTCATAGCACAGCACAGGTATAGAGCCGTCATTTCATCTTCCGTCTATACCAAACAGGATGTATGGTCTTTATATTACTCCTTCTGTTCAGCCGACGTATACTTCCACTCTAACATAACGAATACTTTTATGCATCACAGAAGTGCTTAGAGACTCGGTCATGGAACAATAAGCATTAGATCCCTGTTGATGAGCCCTGGGTGCCTACTGTACAGCCTAGACCTGGACAAAACCCGCGGGTTACCCGTAACGGGTCTACCCAACACCCGCGACGGGTCGGGTATGGGTACATGTGAGATTATTGAGGTGGTTATGTAATCAATGTCTGTAATGGACGATTGCATTGAAGGTCTTGATCTCCTAACTACGATCTGTATAGGCAATTTATACCTTTTCAAAAGCTTCAAAAGGAAGGTTCTCGCTATACAGGAGATATCCTTGCCGTACAAACAGTATAAGACGTCAAACAGATATCCCTGCCATACAAACAGCATAAAAACATCAAACAGATATGTAAACGAGCGAGGCGCTGGATATTGATTAGTAAGGAGGAACCTCCTCCGGTTGACACACCCCCTCAGCGCATCGAGAGTTCTTCAGTTTCCTTCTTGGGATTGAATGAGGTCTTTCACGTCCACTAGGTTGAGCATCCTGACAAATTCTTGGTGTTTTTGGATTGCTAGGCTCTTGGTAAGACCATCTGCGATTATTTGGTTGGTAGGTATCTATTTGACATGGAGTCGGCCTTCCTGAACCTCTTGGCGAAGCCAGGATTGATGTATGTCGACATAACAGAGCTTAGATTGTTGCTTGATATTTTCAGAGGTAAGCAAGTTAATAGTTTGTTGGTTATCACAGTATACAGCTATTTGATGTTGCGGATCAAAACCCATGGTTCTGAATACCCTCTTCCACCAATATGTTGCCTTTGCTGCATCGGATAAAGCTAGATATTCGGCTTCGGTTGTTGAAGTTGTGACTGCGCGTTGTTTTCCAGATTTCCATTTAATCAGGCCATTATACAGCTTGCAAAGGTATCCTGCAGAGCTTCGTCGGTCAGGTTGGTCAGCAAATGCCGCATCAGAGGCTAACATGACAACCTCCCCGCCGGTATTGTTGCCTGAGTATTCGATTGCCAGAAAACATGTTACATATAGATATACAATGACTCTGTTTGCGGCCTGAATATGATCTTATAAAGGATTTGTTAAGGCTTCAGATAATCGGCTAACAGCATATGCAATATCTGCTCGTGTTAGAACTGCAGGGTACTGTATAGAGCCAATCTTTGTTCGATATTCTTTGATCTGAGCTTCCGTTGCTTGGTGTTCGTTTGGAGAGAGGTCATATAAGCTTGCCAATGGCGTTTCTGGCCATTTTGCAAGGCTGTTTAGGTGAAAACGTGCTGCAAGATGCTCGATATAGGAGTCCTGGCAGAGCCAGAGCTTCTTGTTGGGCCTATCCCTGAGCACTCTTACCCCTAAGAACCATCCTACTTCTCCCATATGCCGGAGTTCGTATCTCTTCGCCAGTTCATCTTTGAAGCACTTAGCTGCCTCTCGGGCTGCTGGTGTTGGCAGGTTGACAATAATAATATCATCAACATATATCAGGACAATCATGTACTCGTTTGAAAAGAGGCATTCTTCTTCTGGGACTGGTAGAAGTCCAAACTTTATAAGTGTTGTTTTCAGATCGCGCTGCCAAAGCCGTCCAGATTTCCTGAGCCCATATAGTGCTTTTCTGACTTTCCATATCTTGCTGGATACTTTGAAGCCATCTGGCATTCGTGTATAGATAGGCATATCAAGCAAGGAGTTAAGGTATGCATTAATGGCATCTTTCTGGTCTGTATCCAGGTCAAAGGCTGCTATTAGAGCCATAACTGCTCTAAATGCCCTTGCTGAAGCAGTTGCAGCATAGTTATTAGCAGCATAATCCTTTTCAAGATCTCCCCTCACGCAGATACGTGCCTTTGCCTTTGTAAAGTAACCATCCTTGTCAAACTTGTATATGAATACCTATTTAAGCGGTAAAATCTGCTTCCCTGCTGCCTCCTCTTGTTTGATGGGCATAAATGCTTCTTTTGTCTCTAATCCTCCAATTTCTAGGCGTGCTGCTGCCATGAATTCATTCTTTAGTAGATGCTGCAGTAAATCAAACCAGTTCTTTGGTAGTTTAGGAAGTTCGCTGCAATGCCATTGTTTCTTGCTTTCTTCTGCCGCATTTAGAGCTATTGCAAATGCATATTTAACCCTTTCTGGCTCTTTAATAAACGGTGTTTCAACGGCTGTATAGGCTTGGTAATCTGCTTGATCTTTTTGAGGACGAGTCTGCCGTCTTCCTTCTATTATATTGTTTGTATCAAGCCCGTCGAGGCGCCGTCTTCCTAATCTCCCACCCCCTGATCTTGATAAGGCTTGCAAATCAAGATCATCTATACCCTCTAAGGTATCAGGAAGATTTGCAGTCTCTCTGCTCGCCCGATTCTGATCTTCTTGGAGCGATTCAAGGAGATATCGGCTTGGTAAGTCCTCTCTTTCTCTTTCTGCAGATTCTGGCCGTTCTTCTTCTTCTGTAAAGGCTCCTGGCATCCAATTCGAGCCAGAATTGCCTGAGTTCGGTGTTCTATCAGGTGTAGGCAATGGCGGAGGCGAAGACGGTGTGGTTTTTCTGGCAGAATGCTTATGGTTCTCCGCATCAGCCTCATGTGTTTGCTCAACACCAGTTTCTCCTATCTCAGCCAATTCCTCATCATTTTCAATGCTTCGCTTATTTGATGATTCTTCCTGCACTGTACTAGGCGTTATATACTCAGGAAGGTCAATACTTGCATCAATTGCTTCCTTATTAGCCTTTCCAGGTAACATCTGTATCTCAGGCGGTGGTATAGGCGAGCTAACACTCAATTCGTCCTCCACAAAGGGGTCTGAGGGATTGTATAGCCTTGTTTCGTCAAAATCGACGTCTCTTGCAGTTTCAACTCGCTGTTTCTTCGGGTTCCATATAAACCATATATTGGAGGCCACATAGCCTACCAGAACACCTCGGTAAGCTCTTGGAGCCATTTTTGCGCCTTTTTCTTGCTGCTGACGTGTATAAGCTATGCAGCCAATCAGGTAGAAATTGGCTAGGTTTGGCTTCTTTCCCGTGAGCATCTCCCATGGTGTTTTCCATCCTATGGTTCTTGTGGGCGTTCTGTTAAC
>QPHH01000060.1:0-21888 GCA_003574815.1 Aspergillus spinulosporus
AACATGTTGCTTCTAGATTGGTATAAATTTATATCTATATACATATATATCTTTATCTGTCTTGAATAACTTGGTATATGGCTGGGGAAATCTGATGCCTGCTGAACCTGGGTTCTGCTCTGGCTGGCTGTGCATGGCCCTGGCTGCCACTGGGCTGGGTTCTGGCCTGGGTTCTGGCCTGGCTGTGTAGATGCCTGGTTTTGTACAGGCTCCTCTGGCTTGGTGTCTGGCTTGGGCTCTGGCTCTGGGCTGCCCGGCCCTGACTGGCCCTGACTGACTATTGGCTGGGCTATGGCCGGTGCAGGACTGGATCTAACTTGCTCTGGTTGCATAAACTGCAACCATCCAAACCCTGGCCATGATATGGCATGGCTGAATATTATCTGGCTTGGTATGGTTGCTGGCGGGGTTCTGCTAATCTGGGCTGGAATTGGGGCTGGCTCTCCTTGCGTGGCCATGAACTGTAATAATAAACCCTGACTATAACATGACCTGGCATGATTTTGGCCTGGTTTCTTATGGCCTGCTTGGCAATAAACTATAATAATAAAAACCCTGGCCATAAACATGCCTGGCCTGATGCCTCCTTAACCTGGGGTTCTGTGCTGGCTGTACTAGATATAAATACCCTTTATCTGAACCCTCTGCTGGTTCTGGACTCTGCTATAAATCTATACTGGGCTCTGCTATATATATTTCTCTCTCTCTTGGATAATTAATATATGGCTGGTAATATATGTGCTGGCCTCTATGTAACTGTAAACATATATTGGCTCTGGCTGGATTGATCTGGCTTGTTCTGACTGGTAATAAACTGCCATGATATAACCTGCCTGCTCTGCCTGCCCTGCATCTGGCTTGGTGCTCTGGTATACATGCTCTGCCTGGTATTATTAAACTGGGTGCATGGGCAGTAATGTATCTAATTACTAGACATAAACATTCTGCATTTCTGGATTCTGGGAATAAATTTTCCCTGACCTCTCTGCTTATATATTAATCTGGCTGGAATATATTGGCTGGCCATTGTAATAATCACAACCCTGGCCATGAAATATGGGCTGTAATATATAATAATGCTTAATACCAACTACTTGCCAATACTATGCTCCGTGCTTGACGTATATATATATATATACATATCTTGGATATCCTAATATATGGCGGAAATATATCCTGCTGCCTATGCATCCTGGACCGTTGGCCCTGCCTGGCTTGACCTTACGGGCGTTGTGGGCTCTACTGGGCTCTTGCGGGCTTGATACCTGACCATGTCTGGCTGACCCGGCTTCCTGGATTTGGCTCTGGCTTTGGCTGGCTCTGGGATGCTCTGTACGGCCTGCCTGGCTCTAATGGCCCGGCTGGCGCTGGCTCCGTACGGGCGTGGGCCTGGCTCTGACTGGGCTTGGCCCTGGTTTCTTGCGGGCCCTGGCCCGTTTGGTTCTGCATTGGTACAGGCTTGGCCTGGTTCCTGGCTGGGCCTACATGAACGCTGATCTGGCTCTGTCTGGGCTTCTGACTGGCTCTGCTTGGTCTCTGGGCTGGCTCCTGGCGGGCCCTGTATCTGCTAACTGGCTGGGCTGGGCTTTATACAGGGTTTTGGACTGGCTCTGCACTTGCTCAGCTGTGGCTCGGCTCCAGCTGCCCTTAATACTTGCTCTGCTTTGGACTCTTGCCTGGCTAATCCTGATGGGCTTTGGCGGCCTCGGGCTCTGCTGGCAATGGCTGGGCTTGGTAATAGCTTTTAGCTAGGTCTGCTTTAGGCTTTGCCTTGCTATACAGGCATAATCTATCATAATCTGTGCCCCAACCATGAAATAATCTTATTTATATTACTAATTGGGCCTGCTAGGCTGTACTTTATATACCTGCCTTAATATAAACTGCTTAACTGGTTCTTAATTTTGGATATATATTTAAACAGGGCGCTGCTTGATATATATATATATACATATCTCTTGATGGCTTTATATATAGCTGGTATATATATCCTGTTGCTGCATAGAATCTATTATATTGGCCTCTGGCTGGCCCTGGTCTGCCATTAATATAATAAACTATTGCCCTAGTTGCCTGCTTAACACCCAAGTTCTACCTTAAGCATGATATATATATCTGGCACTGTGTCTTTGTGCTTGCTTTATAAACCTGGTGCACCAACTAGTTAATTGGTCCTGGATTAGCTGGATATACTAATATCTGGTAACCTCTGCCCTGGCTTCCTGCCTACTATTACCAGCTTAACACCAGCTCTCCACCAGCTTTATGCCAGTTTAATGTTACATACTATCTACCCTCTGCCGGGCCTGGTCCTGCTGGGGCTCTTATGGTTCTAAATGGCTTTGCATTGGACAGGCTATGTATTTACAAGCTTGGCTGGGCTGGTTTTATTATTTACTGGCCCTGGCTGGCCTGGCTTTGGCTGTGTGCTGGCTTGACTCTGGTCTGGGCCCTAACCATATTCTTGACTGGTGCTGTGCCTGGTCTGATCTGGCTTTTATGGACTCTGGCTGGCGCTGGCTTGGCTATAAACTATAGTAATCAAAACCCTGATAATAATATATAAACATCTATACAAGCTTATATACCTCTTTGGCCCAATAATATATATTTTTTGTTATAGTAACCTACTAGCTGTTTTAGAGTTTTGCTTCTTGCCTGGCCCTGTATCTAAAAATACTGCACCCTGCCTAAATAGTATATTAGCCTGCCAGCAAGCCCTGTCTGCATGGAACTCCTACTAATTAGGGACAGACCTATTAGAGCACTAAACTTGACATGGCAATATCTGCACTGCAAACCACAAGCTGTTACCTGGCAAATGCATCAACAAGCCCCGCGCCTGGACCAACTCAAGAAGTCTACTGGAGATAACAGATTAGGCAATAAAAACAATAGCAGGAACAATAATAACAAGAACAAAAATAATAATAATAATAATAATAATAATAATAATAATAATAATAACAGCAATAATAACAATAATAATAATAACCATAATAATAATAACAACAACAACAACAACTATAATAATAATAATAGATTAGGGTAAGGCAGGAGAGGAATGCTTGGCAAGTAGATGCAGCATGGCCCGGGCCAACTAACAGCAGATACCAACATGCAGGGTCCTGGATTATATACAATACCTGCCTTAATTATTGTAAGCATGGTGCTTAGAATAGGCAGTGGGTTATTATGTTTGCAGGGCCTGTTAACTTCCAGGGGGTTCTATAATGCATCAGACTTGGCTTTATTACAACAAGAATATTGGTGGTATTTTCTGTTAAGTTTAATATACAAAAATAAATAGGTAAAGCTCCAAGGACTACTCCCAAGCTTATATATGGTCAGAACTATAGATACAACTTATTATACAGGTATACCAGGGTTGGTTGTCTTGCATTTTTTTGCTAATCCTCCACTCTGTAGTACCAGACCTGCGCGCTTTGCTGCTCTTTGGGCTGTACCTGGATCAGAACCCTTTTTTACAATCCTTTGGGTGCTGCACCGCGCAGCGGGGGGAGATCTGCTGCTGGCAGACCCTAGCTTGGACAGGGAAGAATTGGTTTTGGTGTTAGAGGAGATCCAACCGTTATCAGGTTCCTGCTGGTAGAGATTGCCGACCTCCGGGAGGTTAAAGGTGCTAATCATGTTCTGGTTGGTAAGGGTTACCCACTCTTTATCAGGGATTGGTACAGGCATGTTGCTCTGATAGCTGTTGCTGGGGAAAAAGGCTGCCTCTGCCTGGATAAAGGACTCAAGGGCCAGCTTGGCTGCTTCTGTGATTATGCAGTGCACTTGATTAATAAGCGCCTAATGCTAAGGGGCTTGCTGGGGGTTGGTTAAGAAGAGTATATTCTTTATCAAGATCACCTCTAATATGTTGTGACGGCGCAGCCCTACCAGGGTATCAGAAAGGGGACTAATCCCTGACAGAGTCTGCCAGGGTAGCCAGGCCAAGATCATGCAAAGCAGGTGCAAGCTGCCCCACAGGCCCTTACAAGATGTTATGTAATCCCTGTAGGTGTCCTGGACCTCCTCCAGGTATGCCCTGCCATCTACTCTGGTCTTGTTAGGTATATAAAAGGAATAGTCAGGATTAGTTAAAAGAGTATCTCGGGGCATGACCAGGGTGGTTTTAATCACCAGCCTCTTGCAGTTGCCCTGGTGGGCCTGGGGGACCCAGGGCTTTATAAAGCAGATTATGCAAGTATTAGACATGGGGATTAGGTATACTATATAGGCATTTGCATGCAAAAGGGCAAATCTATCTGCATTAATCTTATGGTCCAAGTGTTTAGTCAGGGCGCCACCCTTGCTTTCCACATACTACTAATATGCCACACAGAAGTTATCCAGTAACTCCTCAAGCCCGCCAATACCATGCAGGTAGTGGTCGCAGCCCTGCGCGGTCTTGGCCACCATGGGGATAAAGCTGGTAATACTGTTCTGCCATAGATATGGGCGCCCAATCACAAGGGGGACGTGGAACAACCAGCAGGAGGATTGGTAATCATGGTTAGTAGGGGTTTTAATTGTGGGCTGTAGGTAGGCAATTAAATTATAGGGGTGGTTAGGTTGCAGGAGAATATTTATAAAGTATTTCCCAATATCATGCATCTTGGCCTGTTGCGTGATACTGAACTGGCATGCCTAGTACAGGCCGGCAACTATAGTAGTATGGTGATTAATAATACACGTCTTTATCTTAAACAGGTGTCGCATTTCTTTAGTGTTAAGGTATAGGTTCTGGAACAGGACATTAATATATCTATCTCGGGCCAGGAGGGAGCGCGGATTAGTATTAAGGCCATCCCCCAGATGCATGCAGAGATCTTTAACTAGGAACTTCCACTACTTGTTATAATCAGGCATGGTCAGCATTACCTCTGCAGACTGGAAGTAGAAGGTACAGTATTTGTTATATTTAAATAGTGGCTGCTCCAGCTATCAGCTGTGTTAAGAGTTGTGATAGACAAATTTATTAAAGTGGTTAATATCTAGACAGTTCTCTGCAATAACAGCAAGGCAGGTTGTTAGCTTGGAGTTGCTAACTGCAGGATCTAGTCTAATCACGTGGCAAAGGAGGCAGAGGTGGCTATGGCAGAGCAGCATGGGGTCCTCCTGTGCCCTCTTCAGGGGCCCAGCAAGCTTCTGGAGCAGATCCACGCGGGCTTTGCATTCCTCCTCTGTAACCCAGCCATGTGGACGCTGCTTTGCGCCCTTGGCTGCAATGGCAGACAGCAGCTCCAGGGCTAGCAGTTTACTGGTCTTACAAGAGCAGGCAGATAGGAAGGCGGGAGTCTTACCCAGAAGCTCCTTGTCTGTCAGTCCCCAGTCTTGCTGGCTGCCAAGGTTACTGGGAGAGAGCAGTGTGCCCTTGTTTAGCCTGTCTGTCATAAGGTGATCCAGGTCAGGTGGCAACTATTACTTGTCTTCCAGGCTTGGGGTTGCTATTATGTGCCCAGCATTATCTAATAGACTGCTATTAGATTAGGGGGACAGGTAGTTATTAGCCCTGGTCTTATGCTTAGCTTGACAAGGGTTAGCAGGGGTTTCCTTATTATCAGGTCCTGGCCCTGGAATAACAACTGGCAACGTGGTTATCCCCTGTGTTAGGCCAGAGGCATTGATTGTTGTGAACAAGCTGGACCCTGGGTTTCCTAACAGTTTGGCAGAGGGGGGGAGTGGGAGCCGGGAGTACAGAGCTGGCATTGGGGAGCCACTGCCAGTAATCTCTGCAGAGGACCGCGGGGCCGGAGGCGTGCTGGCAAGGAGAAGGGGGAGGGTGTGTCCAGCATGCAGGGTAAGAGATGGGGAGGCAGTGCCAACCGTCTCTGCAAAGGACAGCTTGGCAGGGGGCGTGCTGGTCAGAGTGCCATGGGCTGGGTAGATGTAGAGCTGCTTGTGCATGATCTCCTTGGCAGTGGGATGGCTTAGGGAGCTGGGGTTGGATTTTTTTACAGCTTCCAGGTCCGAGGTCAGGACACAGATCATGGCCCTCTGGCCTTTGTGGCTATACAGACTGGCCCTGGCCTTCTGGACCTGGTTAAGGATTGCGTGGTTTAGCACAGCAATCCCATTTAACTTGTTGGGGAACTTGTTGGTAAGAGTCTTGAGATTCCGGGCCCACCCCTGGGAGTTATAAAGTGCCAAGAGAGCATGGCTGTATATTAGGTATGCTAGAGGGATATTATGCCTGGCCTGCTTGCTGGCTGCCTGGTTGCTGCAAACATAATCACGTGTGGTCTTGAACTTGGGAAACTAGTCCTGATATTTGTCAGATTCTATATACTCTTTGAACCCCGTGATCTGCATTCTAATGGCCTTAAATTCCACCAGTATCTGCATTAGTAGTCTGGCCTGCTAATAGAAGAGTTTGCCCACAATGGCCTGTGCCTCAAGGAACAAGTCCAGAAACCGCGCAGGCAGGAGCTATGAATATTGTTAGTAAATCTTATACAGGAGGTCTGCAAAGGTTGCAATGGGGGTTCTGCTAATTATACTGCCAGGGGGCAGAGTTGCGGTGTTTAGGCTCTGACTAGTGGTGGCAGACTGCAGCATCACAAGCATGGTTTGTACAGCACTGGGAGCCAGCCTAGTATCAAGGCTGGTAGTCATGCTCTGGCAAATGTCTGTCCTGTTAGGTACATGGTTGTCCTTATTATGATTATTATTCTCCCCATAGTTTCTATGTAATGCTTGCTCATGTTGCTGGAGGGGCTTGTTAAAATAAAGACAGCTTGTCTCCATGTTGCGACAGCAGTGGGGCAAGATGCAGGAAGTTGCTTTGGTTATAAAAAAACTAGGTAAAAGAAGCTGTTAGCCAGATATCTAATATAATAAGCTTAAAGCATAATTGCATGTTGTTGTTATTATAAGTATATATTGCTATATTACTTAAAAGAACCAGGATTAGCAAGATAGTGTTAAAACAGCATGTAAAAGTATATAAGCACATAAAGCTGTTGGTAGCAAGGAGGGAGAAGTAATATCTTACTAGGAGCAGGGTTTAGAATCAAGAACATGCTATCTGTGCAAGATATTGGTCTGTTTAGTAATAATATAAAGCTTGAGAGATGGAGTTGGAGGGATGTAGAGAAAACAGGAAGGAGGGGAGATCATATTTATAAATAATCAAGCAGGAGATTAAATAGACTTGGGTCTATATTTCTGTTAATAGTAAATAAAGTTCTTGTGTGTTTCTGCCTCTGCCTCCTCAATCTCTGTCGCTGCGGGTCCTGATTGGCCGGGCTTATTCCAGGCACGGTGCCCGGGATAAGGATGGCTTTATACAGACTGCCTTTGTTATCTTGCTGTTTATATAAGGCTTGGACTTGCTATTATTTGCGCAGTGTTACACATCCTGAGTATTATACCCGGGTTGACTGTCTCTCAACAGGCAATGTTTTGGAATTAACCTGATTTTATACTTCTCTTGATAATAAATAAGCTTCTTGTATATTTCTGCCATGCCTGTCCATCTATCTTTTTGTTTCTGCAGGTCCTGATTGGTCGGGCTTATCCCAGGCATGGTACCTAGAATAAGTAATAGCTCTGTAAAGATGCTTTTAACTTTTTTTTGTGTACATGAGGTGTTGATCTGTCTGTATTAGCAAGGTTTTAAAGTTTGGTGTATCTGGAGTATCTTGCCAGGGATGACTGGCTCTCTACAGGCTATCCTTTTATATGTACAAGGTCTGGAGCTGTCTCTGTCTTGCAAATCCTGATTAGTCAAGCTCATCCTGGGCACCATGCCCGGGATAAGTAATAGCTTTGTACAGACCGTGTTTGACCTTATTTTGATTATACAAGGTATTAATCTGTCAGGTTTACATGGTTTTGCAGCTTTATATATTTCCAATTAGCTTTCTACAGGCCATGTTTGACATCTTTCTGTTTATATAAGGTCTGGATTTGCCTGTCTTGCAGGCTCTATCCAAGACATGTTTAATATTCTTTTATTTGTACCCTGTCTGTATCTGTCTTGTCTTCCAAGTCCTGATTAGTTGGGCTTATCCCGGGCACTGTGCCCGGGATAAGTAATGGTGTTGTAGAGACTGTGTTTAACTTTAATCTGATTATATAAGGTCTAGATCTGCCAGCACCTGTGCCTTCGCCCATCCTAAGTATTATACCCGGGATAACTGGCTCTGTATAGACCAAGTTTGACTTCTTTCCATGTATACAACTTCTGGATCTGTTGCTGTGTTATAGGATTTAATTGGTTAGCCTTATCCCAGGCACAGTGCCCGGGATAAGCAGTAGCCCTGTACAGATTGTGTTTTACTTTTTTCTATTGGCACCAACCCTTTATCTGCCCGTGCCTATCTTCATTGGTCACCATTGTCCTGGACATACTGGGGGATGATGGCTATATGTGGACTTGACTTATTGTCTTCCTTTCTTGTCCTAGCCCTGATTACTAAGAATCCTTATATATAATCCTTATCTCTCTTAACACTATCCTACCACACATAGCAGATCAACTCCAGTTTTTGTTTAGTAATTATCCTAACTAAGCTGTTAATACCACTACCTAAGCTGCCTAATTGTAATCACATGCAGCAAATGCCAACTTGCGCGGACCAATGTCTAACATGGCAAACGCGTGTAGTTGTCTATAGTTCTGTCTAAATACCAATCTAATATATATTGCCGGTGATTGGTTTCCTTGACCTGGTAGGATTTTTATGCTTGGCAATTTTGCGCGGCGCGGCCCGAACCAAGCTGTTGTAGTAGTGGACGCTAAGAAATCAAGCCCTACCATATATATGCGCCGCCTGCTGCAGTGCCAGCCTTGCTGGTTGCACTGCATCCTTCTTTAAACCCCTTTTTACAACAATACTTTTCAAGCACCTTATATTGCCATGCTCCAGGCCTGAAGAGTAATGTATTCCTGTTAACCTAAGAAGCTTTGCTAATAACAAGTAATCAGCAACCAGATGCTGAGGTACAGGCCCATTTAGAACAGGGTGACTAAGTAGATAAAACAGGTAGGCTACAAACTTAGACTGTTAAACAGGGCAACATGTAGCTTTAGAAGCATCAGCTAGCTGCTTAGTCAGGGGCGACAGATTGGCAACTTCATTCCAGCCACCATGACTAGGAAGAGCTTGAGCTAATCACAAGATCCTGCTTATCCTACAGACTGTGCTTATAGGAAACAGGGCAGGAACTGTGACAGCCTGGCTCTGCACTAGCTAGCTCTTATGTTTGATCATGGCCTGCTATCCTATACCTGGCTATATACATGCTGGACCATTCCTATGCGGCCTTGACTGCCTGGCATATGTACTATAACCAACAGAATACAGCCTGGATCTCCATGCCCTGCCCATTGGCCGTACCCTGCCCCAGGAAAGCCGCCACCAACGCGACCTCCTAAACATTTACAGGATAGGGGTAGATGTCGCGGCGCTGGGGCTTCTGGCGGAACACCACCCGGGCCTCGACCATCTGCCCTGCCAGATAATGCTGCCATGTGTTGCAGATGGCCACCCCCTGCAGCCCATACAGCATCCCTGCAATGGTGGGGATCAGCGTGCCATGCCATGGACATGGCTGCCCTGCCTGCCACCCTAAACAGATTAACTATGGCATCCCACATAGGTAACAGCACTGGAACAGAATGTAATTGACCTGGCTGCGCACCTGGATCATCCACTGCTTTGCAGCCTGACTATTGGAGTGCCGGCAGCAATACAGCTCATGGTCGCCGTCGCGCCCAGCCACCGTGCAAATATAACACTGGTTCAGCCATCGCCGTGCCTCCTACTCCATAAAGTCGTGATCAATGCCCACCTGCACAGTGGCCTCCTGCTGGCAGATGGCGGCGCGCTCATACTGCATGTGCTGGGTGCTGGGAGCCTTGACCAGGTCCTGCTGACAGATGGAGCGCTGGCGCTGCATGGGCTGGGCGCGGGGGACCTGGGGGGTATCTGGCAGCCTGGCTGGCGCCGGGGGGGCTGCAGAATGGGGCACCTGGCTCATGATGGATGCAGTGCTGGGGGCTGGGCTTGATACTAGCTCATGGGACATGGATCAAGCTGGTGAACCCAGCCCAGCCCTGATATTGGCCATGCCTGGGGCTGCTGCGCCTGGGGTTGCCAGGGGATGGTTGGGGGGGTCACGCATCTCAGCATCAGTCTCAGATAACAGGAGCACTGATGCAGGGCCTGCTGGGACTGATCCTGGCACAGATGTTGGGCTGGCTAGACTTGCTGGGCTGGCTGGTGCAGATACTGGTATTGCTGACAATGTTGGCTCCTGCGTGGCCCAATCAGGATTGCATGCATTGCATGCCAGTTTGCCAGGATTAATATCTTGACACTGCTGCCGCGTGTATCCGTTAACAGTTTTATCAAGATACTAATTAAGAATGTACTATTGACACCCCACCCCCTTGACCACCTCCATGTATGCCTGGACGTGCTTGAAATCAGTATTAGATACCCGGTCAATCCATGGATCAAGGTCATCCCAGCCCTGCGGGTGAATAATGACAGCCTTGCTGGCCTGCCCGTCGCGCCCAGCATGCCTACTCTCCTGGCCGTAATCAAGCAGCGTGCGCGGCCGCCCAATATGAATCACGCAGCGGATGTCGGGAATGTTGATGCCCATGCCCAATATGCTTGTGGCGGCAATAATGCGGGTCTGCCCGCTCTGGAACCGCTGCATGACCCTGGTTTGGTTAAGTACCGCACTATGATACGGCTCGCAGCCCAGCTCCTGACTAATCGCGTCAACCTGGCTCTTGATATTGGCATATATAATAACCCTGCCGGCCCCAGCCTGCTGGATACACTGCTGGATGATGGCCAGCACCTCTGGCCGCGCCAGCCACTGGTGTGGCTCACGGGGGACGCCACGGGGCAGCAGCAGCCAAACCACGTGATATGCTACATTGCGCTGGCTTGTGCGGGCCTGATATATGCCTACCTTGCTTGCCAGGTGCTTGATGTGCTGCAAAAACCGGGCTTCCTTGCTGGGGGGCAATGTGGCTGTTAAAAACACAAGCTGGGTGCAGGTGCTTACCAAACAACCAAGCTGTGCCATTGCTGGCTGAAAGTCCTTCTGCTGGTTTAAAATCACATGGTATTTGTTAATCATAATGTGATCCAGGCACCGCAGCAGGCACTGTTGGTTTAAAAATATATAGAAATCAGGGTTCTTGGTGGACTTGGGCATCACGAGCATAATAGCCGCCTTGTCTGGTAGCCAACAACTCTCCCATAATATGCAGGCAATGCCGAGGGCCTGACAATGCTGCATCAAATTAGCTTGCAAGGAAAGCAACAGCACAACCACAATAGTACACCCCCCAGGGGCAGCATACACCAGCAGCATGAACAGCATGCTCTTGCCACTGCTAGTGGGCATAATCACAACAACAGGGCTGGCGCTGTCCTGGATTACTTTTATGGCAGGCGCCTGGACCCCGCGAAACATCATCTCAGGCCGCCCTGTCATGCGCTGTAACGCCTGCTCCATGTCCAGGGCTGCCAGCTGTTGCCGCTGCTGCTCCTGGTGGTCCCTGGCCTGCTCCTCCCAGGGGTTGGCATGCTTGCCCAGCACCGGGCCTGCAGGCAACAGGTCAGGAAACCCCAAAAACCGGTGCCAATCCATGCTCGAGGCCCGAAACCGCAGGCAGCGCGTTATTGTACTGCCAGAGAACTTGGTGCTTTCATGACTGTACACCATGCCAGCCATATAAGGGGTGTGTCCGGCCTGCTTGTCCACAATATTGCCAATCTAATCCAGATCTGTATCAGACTCCAAAGCCACCATCTCCTGCTCCTGTTTGGCCTGGACATTGTTTAAAAACATGCTTAATAGGCAGAGAAATTAACAGCTAATGCTAATAGCAATGTTCTAATAGCTTGTAATATTTAGTAGATGCTGGGCTCCAATACTGGTTTTACTCTTGCATTTCAGCACCTCGCGCAGCCGCTTGCTTGACCACTCTTGGCCAGTGCCAACATCAGGTCCCTACAGATACATGCTGTAGTGCGCTAGCACTGCTCCAGGAACCAGCTAGTGCCAGGTTACTGCCAGCTGGTGTATAAAGGGCAGGACCAGCCACAGGTACCACACCACCAGCTCGCCTACTTCCCTGGGCAGGTAGTGGTGGATAATCTTGATATTGTTGCTGGTGTAGAATCCCTTATGGTATGCCATTATAAACACCACTATCCTATCTTTAATAAAGATATTGCGCTGCCAGTTATTCTTGGTATTCACATGCTAGATGCTCAATAGCTCCAGCGCCCGCGCGGGCATGCTGCCAGTCAGGTGCATGGCAACCGCCAGCTTCTCCTTGAACCATGCCACTTGCTGGAAGTACTTTTGCAGCTTGGTCAGGCTCACGGCACCCTGGGTCGCAAAGGCCCGTGCCACGGCGGGTTCGCTTGCAATCTAATCCACGAGCCAGGTGCACCCTGTCACTGGCCATGTGGTGCAAGGGTCCTGCAGGAAGCTCCAGCCAGGGCTGCCTTTAGTAGGATTGTTGAACAAGCGATCCTAAGGGATGGCAGGCCATTGCTGGCAGTCTGGCTGGCACAGCAGGCTTGCCATTAGCTCCTGGGCGGCCGCGACTACCCCATGCACGAAACCCTGAAACTGCCCCATTGTAAAGTCCATCTCTTTGTACAGTAGTTGTTCCTGTCCCATCCACGTCACATGCCCAGGGGCAGTGGTATTGTAATAAATCTTTAACCCAAACATGTGCCAATCTAACAGCACCTCCACTAGGCCATGCTGGCCGCGAACCATGAACTTCTGGACTATCTAGTCAACCCCGGCCTGGAACGGCATCCGTGACCGAGGGATTTGGCCAATGGCCCTGCCTGGAGGCGCAGACGATTGCAGAGTCTTGTTACTGGATGGCGGGCTGCAGGGAGGTGATAAGCTAGGTTCTGGGCCATCCACATATCCTTTGTCCTCCATCAGCCACCCCAGCTCCTAATCAGCAGCCTCGCCCGTCCAGGCCCCCTGCTTGCTGGCCGCCACCCACATCTGGATGATCTCCAGGTGCTGGGGGTCGAGCCAGAGCGCCTTCTGCACCACCAGAAAGCGGGCGATCTTCAGCACCCGGGATATGATTGGGGGGTAACTGTCAGGGTCGCGCCAGCCCTTGTCTCCCCGGCCTAAGACGGCCATGGCACACACCAACAGGCTCTTGTACTCATGGACCTTGGTCTTCTGGTTCAGCAGCTCAATGCAGAACTCCAGGCACGCCATTTCCAGTGGTGTTATGAGAAACGGCTTGATACAGCTGGGATCCAGGTCTAGTGCCATTAGATCGGGGCTCCAGCATGGTGCTGGTGGTTCGTCAACTGGTTTGTTATCCACCTCAGCCTGCTCGCCAGTCACATCACCCCGGTCGCCAGTCCTGTCACTAGCTGGCAGGCTGGCCAGCTGCCACAGCTGTTGCCAGGTCTTCTGCTGCTGGGTGGTCATGACATATCAGGGCTTCTTCTGCCGCCATGGCCAGTTGGTCTGGGTCCAAATTACAAACAGCAGGATCTGCTGCCACGGCCAGGCATGCTTCTGGATGCTCTCCTCGTCCATATACGCGCGCAGGGGCTGGTATGGGATCTAGTTGGGTATCATGCTGGCCGCGGTCATGCAAATGCCATTGCCACAGTGCTGAACAGTTCACTGGCTGCGCCGTGCCAGCTGCCCCATGGCGTCCCACACACGCTGCGTGGCCTGACTGAGGGTATTGGCTGGCTCTTGATTGGGGGCGTCGGTCGCATCGGGGTCAGGAGGTGTAACAATGTCAAGCAGATCTTGGAAGTGGACGCCTGCCAGGTATCATGCCCAGCACGTCATGCGCAGCCAGGGGTTGGCATCCTGCAGGGTCTTGCTTTCAGTACTCTGTTGCGCTGCCTGCTGCTCATTATTGGCCGCGCGGGCTTTGATCTCGGCCGCAATCAGCTGGCAGTTGGATGCTGGGGTCGGGGGCTTGTCAGGCTCGGGGTCGCAGGATCGAACATGGACAAGGTGAGAGTTCTTTTGTGTGGGAAACACCTGCTGCCAGGCTACCATCTAATATAACTAGTATAACTCTGCATCTGCCTCTTGTTTTTCAAGCACCTTGGCTTGGCCTGGTTACCTGTATTAGGTCCATCCATGGGCCTGCTGCCAGTAATTGCGCATTATATTTAGATTAGTGGTAATATATAAACAGTCCTGATTACGCCAACACTGCATTCTGTTAGTATACACTGGGATAATGGGCAGCAGATAATCCAGCACCCAAGGGATCTTGACAGTACCAGGATCCTGGATCAGGTCAGTCCACTGCTGTATAATCTTGATAACTGACTAGATCTGGGAACTGGTCATATAATGCTTCTTGCGCAGGTGGGTATAAACCTTTGTTAGGTGCACGGCATGCTTACATTACCAGCAGACCATGATCTGCAGCTCAGGAATCTTCTAAAAAATTGGGTGCAACATGCTGTTAGCAGCCAGGAGATGGAATACAGACTTGGAATGGGAATTCAAGGTGGGCGATGGGTTCTCCTGCCTAAATTCTGACGCTGGCCAGGTATTTGCTTTTGTTGCTGATTAATTAACAATCTATACAGCCATACTAACGATCTCCCGTCAAACCTTATATACAACCCCAACCAACTTTCGCTCAATACCATGCAATAACCCTTGTGCTGATTGCCTTTAAACTGTGCTCTGTCAAATATAAGTGGCTGCTGGATCTACAGTAAAATTTTCAGCCCTCTAGCCCCCCCCTGTCTTATCCCATTCCACTTCAAAATCATGTTCGCAAAAATCCCATTACACTCAAATCCGCCCCACCAAATTATCTGAAACCCTAGTCCTATCTCACAGTAATGCTTGCTGGCCTGTGGATTAGGCTCTAATCTGGATAGACCTGACCTAATCCTTAGCTCTAGACAGGCTGTATAACCTCTGGGATAGTAGGCTCTGTCTAGCTACTAGGTGGCTCTGTTCTGTACTAGCTTTGTATAGGCTTTGCCTGGCTTGTTCTAGCTCTAGCTGGCTCTGACTCTGCCTTGGATTCCTTGGCTGGCTCTGGCTGGCACTCTTGTTAGCTTTCTGTAGTTACCTAACTCTGGACTCTGGCCTCAGATAGGCTCTACATCTTACTTTAGACAGGCTCTAGCTGGGTTTATACTGGGTGTTTGGCTGCTCTGCTTTAGCAGGCCTGGGTCTGGTATAACTCCAGGTCAGGCTCTGTATCTAGATCTCTACAGGTATAGGGGTTAGCTCTTCTGGGTTGCTGCTTTGTAGAGGCTTAATTAGTTAACTCTGGCTCTGTACCAGCTCCTGCCTGGGTTTATATAGGCCTTGACTCCCTTTTTATCTGCCTTTAGGCTGGCTTGTTTAACTCTGGCTTTTATAAACTGTGGCTGGTACTGGCTTGCCATAAACAATAATAATTAAAAACCTAACAAGAATATATAAATATTTATATATACTTATATCCCTCTTTAGCCCTATAATATATATCCTGTATTAGCCTGCTAGCAAGCCCTGGCTGCATGGAACTCCTACTAATTAGAAATAGACTTATTAAAGTACCAAACTTGACATGGTAATATCTATACTGCAAACCACAAGTTGTTACCTAATAAATATATTAATAATCCCCGTACCTGGTCTAACTGGAGAAGCCTACTGGAGATAACAGATTAGGCAATAAAGGCAATAGCAGCAACAACAGCAATAATAATAATAATAATAATAATAACAACAACCATAATAATAATAATAATAACAACAATAATAACAACAACAACAACAACAACAATAATAATAATAATAATAATAATAATAATAATAATAACAATAATAATAATAATAATAATAATAACAACAACAATAATAATAATAATACTAATAATTTACTAGTATAAAACATGATACTTTAAGGGATTTGTGATTTGGAGTTTAGCCAGGGTGCTTGGTTTTATTTGCTTATTACATGCTAATACTAATTACCTAATTAGCACGTGCTTATATTACTAATATAAAGCTACCAAGAAGACCATGCTATTTTTGCTAGCTAGCTACTAAATACCCATGTATAAAAAGCTTTGCAAAGTAGGGTATAAAAGGAATGCTTAGCAAGCAGACACAGCATGGCCCAGGCTAAAGTACTAAGATACAGGACCCTGCCTTACATGTAATGCCTGCCTGAATTATCTAATACATAGTACTTAGGATAGGCAGTAGGTTATTATATTTGCAGGGCCTGTTAACTACCATGGGGTTTTATAATGCAGTAACAGGTACTAAGATACAGGGTCCTGTATTACATGCAATACCTGCCCTAATTATTCTAAGCAGTGGTAGTGGGTTATTATATTTACAGGGCTTGTTAATTTCTATAGGGTTTTATAATATATAAGACCTGGTTTTATTACAAAAAAAATATAGGTGGTATTATTAAGTTTAATATACAAAGATAAGTAGGCAAAGCTCCAGGGACTATTTCCAAGCTTATAGTTAGCTAGAACTATTAATATAACTTATATTATACAGGTATACCAGGGTCAGTCCTCTTGCATTTTTTTACTAATTTTTTATTTTATAGTACTAGTCCTGCATGCTTTACTACTTCTTAGGCTATACCTAAACCAGAACCCTTTTTTGCAGTTTTTTAGTTACTGTACTATATAGCAGGGGAAGATCTGCTACTAGTAAACTCTAGCTTAGACAGGGAAGAATTAGTTTTAGTATTAAAAAAAATCCAACTATTATTAGGTTCCTGCTAGTAAAAATTGCTAACTACCAGGAGGTTAAAGGTACTAATTATATTCTAGTTGGTAAAAGTTACCTACTTTTTATTAGGAATTAGTACAGGCATGTTGCTCTAAAAACTGTTATTAGAAAAAAGGGCTATTTTGGCCATAATAAAAAACCCAAGCACCAACTTGGCTGCTTCTGCAAGTATATAGTATACTTAATTAATAAGTACCTAATACTAAGGGGCTTGCTGGGGGTTGGTTAAAAAAAGTATATTCTTTATTAAGATTATCTCTAGCATGTTATAACAGCACAACTCTACCAGGGTATTAAAAAGGGGACTAATCCCTGACAGAGTCTGCCAGGCTAGCCAGGCCAAGATTATGCAAAGCAGGTACAAGCTGCCCCACAGGCCCTGGCAAGAGGTTATATAATCCTGGTAAGTATTCTAAACCTTTTCCAGGTATGCCCTGCTATCTACTCTAGTCTTGTTAAATATATAAAAAAAATAGTTAGGATTAGTTAGGAAAGTATCTTAAAGTATAACCAGGGTAGTCTTAATTACCAGCCTTTTATAGTTGCCATGGTGGGTACAGGGTACCCAGGGTATTATAAAACAGATCATGCAAGTATTAGACATGGGGATTAGGTATATAGTATAGGTATTTATATATAAAAGGGCAAATCTATCTGTATTAATTTCATGGTCTAAGTATTTGGTCAGGGCCCCACCCTTGCTTTCCATATACTACTAATATGCCACACAGAAGTTATCTAGTAACTCCTTAAGCCTGCTAATACTATACAGGTAGTAGTTGCAGCCCTGTGTTGTCTTGGCTACTATAAAAATAAAACTAGTAATACTATTTTGCTACAAATATAGGCGCCTAATAGCAAGGGGGTTATAAAATAACTGGCATAAGAATTAGTAATCAGGGTTGGTAGGGGTTTTAATTGTAGGCTGTGGATAGGCAATTAAATTATAGGGGTAGTCAGGTTGCAGGAGAACATCTATAAAGTATTTCCTAATATTATATATCTTGGCCTGTTATATAATACTAAACTGGCATGCCCAGCACAGGCTAGTAACCATAGTAATATAGTAATTAATAATATATATTTTTATTTTAAACAGGTATTGCATTTCTTTAGTATTAAGGTATAGGTTCTAGAACAGGATATTAATATATTTATCTTGTACCAGGAGGGAGCATGGATTAGTATTAAGGCTATTTCCTAGATATATATAAAAATCCTTAACAAGGAACTTCTACTACTTATTATAATTAGGCATAGTCAGGCTAACTACTGCAAACTAGAAGTAGAAAATATAGTATTTATTATATTTAAAAAATAGCTACTCCAGCCATTAGCTATATTAAGAATTATAATAAATAAATTTATTAAAGTAGTTTATAACTAAATAGTTTTTTATAATAATAGCAAGGCAGGCTATCAGCTTAAAGTTATTAATTACAAGATCTAGTTTAATTATATGGTAAAGGAGGCAGAGGTGGCTATAGCAGATTAGCCTGGTATTCTCCTATACCCTTTTCAGGGGCCTAGCAAGCTTCTAGAGCAGATCCATGCAGGCTTTATATTTCTTTTTTATAACCTAGTTATATAAACACTGCTTCACGCCCTTAGCTATAATAGCAGACAGCAGCTCCAGGGCTAGTAGTTTACTAGTCTTACAAGAGCAGGCAGATAGGAAGGCAGGAGTCTTACCTAGAAGCTCCTTGTTTATTAGTCCCTAGTCTTGCTGGCTGCCAAGGTTACTAGAAGAAAATAGTGTGCCCTTGTTTAGCCTGTCTATTATAAGGTAATCTAGGTTAGGTAGCAACTGTTATGACACGACGTCAAAGCCTTGCCAAGAAGAATCACGGGGAAAGGACAACCAATGGAGCCCCAGGCACCAAGCAAGGATGCTCATCCTGGGCACGGTGCCCGGAATAAGGACAGGAAGGGTGACCCGATTATGTCACCAGGTCACGTGACTGGAGGCAAGAGTAGGGACGGACATAAACGTAGGAACCTACGCCAGAAGTAGGGACCTACGCAAGGCATAGGGAGCTACGCCGGTGGCACGTAGCTACGCCGGAACAAACGGATATATAAGGACACTCGTTACCTCCGTAGTTAGTTTGGATCTTCGCGATCAATGGCAACTTGTTATTCAGAGTTACCTTTAGCATCTCAACTCGTACGCACTTAACTCTACAAGATATAGAGCTGTTGCTGTATATCTTGGCCCTGCTTCCTCTCGTGAGCTCCATCAAGGACCGTGACTAGTCTTCATACTAGTTGGACGTGGCTAAGGATAAGGTATTGGTAAGTCAATCGAGGCAACGGAGCTTACCAAAGAGCAACCAGGGTTAGGAAGGACCTGAGAGGCAGACCCTTCCGTAACAGCAACTATTACTTGTTTTCCAGGCTTGGGATTGCTATTATATACCTAGTATTATTAGATAGACTACTATTATATTAGTGGGACAGGTAGTTATTAGCCCTGGTCTTGTACTTAGCTTAATAAGGGTTAGCAGGGTTCTTCTTATTATCAGGTCCTGGCCCTGGAATAATAACTGGCAACATGGTTATCCCCTGTATTAGGCCAGAGGCATTAATTATTATAAACAAGCTAGACCCTGGGTTCCCTAATAGTTTGGCAGAGGGGGGGAGTAGGAGCCAGGAGCATAAAGCTGGTATTAGGAAGCTACTGCTGGTAATCTCTGCAGAGGACCACGGGGCCGGAGGCATGCTAGGGAGGAAAAGGGGGAGGGTATGTCCAGCATGCAGGGTAAGAGACAGGGAGGTAGTAGTAACTATCTTTGCAAAAAACAGCTTGGCAGGGGGTGTACTAGTTAGAGTACCATAGGCTAGGTAGATATAGAGCTGCTTATACACAATCTTCTTGGTAGTAGGATAGCTTAGGAAGCTAGGGTTGGATTTTTTTATAGCTTCCAGGTCCAAGGTCAGGACACAGATTATGGCCCTCTAGCCTTTGTGGCTATATAAACTGGCCCTGGCCTTTTAAACCTAGTTAAAGATTGCATGGTTTAGTACAGTAATCTTATTTAACTTGTTAGGAAGCTTGTTAGTAAAGGTCTTAAGATTCTAGGCCTACCCCTGGAAGTTATAAAGTACCAAGAGAGCATGGCTGTATATTAGGTATACTAGAGGGATATTATACCTGGCCTGCTTGCTAGCTGCCTGGTTATTATAAATATAATTATATGTAGTCTTAAACTTGGGGAACTAGTCCTAATATTTATTAAATTTTATATACTTTTTAAACCCTGTGATCTGCATCCTAATAGCCTTAAATTTTACTAGTATTTATATTAGTAGTCTGGCCTGCTAATAAAAAAGTTTGTTTATAATAGCCTGCACCTTAAAGAACAAGTCTAGAAACCATGCAGGCAGGAGCTATAAATATTATTAGTAAATCTTATACAGGAGGTTTGCAAAGGTTGTAATAAAGGTTCTGCCAATTATACTGCCAGGGGGCAGAGTTATAGTATTTAGGCTTTAATTAGTAGTAGCAGATTGCAGCATTACAAGCATGATTTATACAGTACTGGGAGCCAGCCTAGTATCAAGGCTAGTAGTTATGCTCTGGCAAATATCTATCCTGTTAAATATATAGTTATTTTTATTATAATTATTATTTTTTTTATAGTTCTTATATAATGCTTGCTTATATTGCTAGAGGGGCTTGTTAAAATAAAAACAGCTTGTTTTTATATTGTAATAGTAGTAGGGCAAGATACAGGAAGTTACTTTAGTTATAAAAAAACTAGGTAAAAAAAACTATTAGCTAAATATCTAATATAATAAGCTTAAAGCATGATTGCATGTTATTATTATTATAAGTATATATTACTATATTACTTAAAAGCACCAGGATTAGCAAGATAGTATTTAAATAGTATATAAAAGTATATAAGTACATAAAGCTGTTAGCAGCAAGAAAGGAGGGGTAACTTTTTACTAAAAGCAGGATTTAGAATCAAGAACATGCTATTTATATAAGGTATTAGTTTATTTAGCAAGGATATAAAACTTAAAAAATAAAGTTAGAAAAATATAGAAAAAACAGGAAAAAGGGAAGATTATATTTATAAATAATTAAGCAGGAGATTAAATAGACTTGGGTCTATATTTTTATAAATAGTAAATAAAGTTTTTATATATTTCTGCCTTTACCTTCTTAATCTCTGTTGCTGCAGGTCCTGATTAGCTGGGTTTATTCCAGGCATGGTGCCCAGAATAAGAATAGCTTTGTATAAACTGCCTTTATTATCTTGCTGTTTATATAAGGCTTGGACTTGCTATTATTTGCACAGTATTATATATTCTAAGTATTATACCCAGGTTAACTATCTCTTAACAGGCAATATTTTGGAATTAACCTAATTTTATATTTCTCTTAATAGTAAATAAGCTTCTTGTATATTTCTGCCATGCCTGTTTATTTATTTTTTTGTTTCTGCAGGTTCTGATTAGTCAGGCTTATTCTAGGCATGGTGCCTGGAATAAGTAATAGCTCTGTAAAAATACTTTTAACTTTTTTTTATATATATAAGGTATTAATCTGTTTATATTAGCAAGGTTTCAAAGTTTAGTATATCTAGAGTATCCTGCCAGGAATAACTAGCTTTTTACAGGCTATTTTTTTATATATACAAGGTCTGGAGCTGTCTCTGTCTTGCAGATCCTAATTAGTCAAGCTTATCCTGGGTACCATGCCCAGGATAAGTAATAGCTCTATATAAACTATATTTAACCTTATTTTAATTGTATAAGGTATTAATCTATCAGGTCTGCATGGTTTTATAGCTTTGTATATTTTTAATTAGCTTTTTACAGGCCATGTTTAATATCTTTTTATTTATATAAGGTCTAGATTTGCCTGTCTTGCAGGCTCTATCTAAAACATGTTTAATATTTTTTTGTTTGTACCCTGTCTATATCTGTCTTGTTTTCTAAGTCCTAATTAGTTGGGCTTATCCCAGGCACTGTGCCTGGTAGACTTGTTAAACCACGGGTTGGGGCGGGTTTTCAGGGCTAGCTGATCCGCCCGCGCGGGTTTTGGGGTGGGTTACCTAGACAGTAAACCGCCCATGGGTTAAGCAAATAATCTTAACCCAA
>QPHH01000061.1:0-14714 GCA_003574815.1 Aspergillus spinulosporus
TTGGGTTAAGATTATTTGCTTAACCCATGGGCGGTTTACTGTCTAGGTAACCCACCCCAAAACCCGCGCGGGCGGATCAGCTAGCCCTGAAAACCCGCCCCAACCCGTGGTTTAACAAGTCTAATCAGATTACCAAAAACCCTAATCCACAGGCCAGCAAGCATTACTGTGAGATAGGACTAGGGTTTCAGATAATTTGGTGGGGCGGATTTGAGTGTAATGGGATTTTTGCGAACATGATTTTGAAGTAGAATGGGATAAGACAGGGGGGGGCTAGAGGGCTGAAAATTTTACTGTAGATCCAGCAGCCACTTATATTTGACAGAGCATAGTTTGAAGGCGATCAGCACAAGGGTTATTGTGTAGTATTAAGTAAAACTTGGTTGGGGTTGTATACAAGATTTGACAGGAGATTGTTAGTATGGCTGTATAGATTATTAATTAATTAGCAACAAAAGCAAATACCTGGCCAGCATTAGAATTTAGGCAGGAGAACTTATTGCCTACCTTGAATTCCTATTCTAAGTCTGTATTCTATCTCCTGGCTGCTAACAGCATGTTGCACCTAATTTTTTAGAAGATTCCTGAGCTGCAGATCATGGTCTGCCGGTAATATAAGCATGCCATGCACCTAACAAAGGTCCATACCCACCTGCACAAGAAGCATTATATAACCAGTTCCCAGATCTAGTTAGTTATTAAGATTGTACAGCAGTGGACCAACCTGATCCAGGATCCTGGTACTGTTAAGATCCCTTGGGTACTGGATTATCTGCTGCCTATTATCCCAGTATATACCAACAGAATATAGTGTTAGTATAATTAGGACTGTTTATATATTGCCACTAATCTAAATATAATATGCAATTACTGGCAGCAGGCCCATGGATAGACCTAATACAGGCAACCAGGCCAAGCCAAGGTGCTTGAAAAACAAGAGGCAGATGCAGAGTTATACTAGTTATATTAGATAGTAGCCTGGCAGCAGGTGTTTCCTACATAAAAGAACTCTTACCTTGTTCATGTTTAATCCTGCAACCCCAAGCCTAACAAGCCCCCAACCCCAGCATCTAACTGCCAGCTGATCACGGCCGAGATCAAAGCCTGCACGGCCAATGACAAGCAGCAGGCAGCGCAACAGAGTACTAAAAGTAAGACCCTGCAGGATACCAACCCCTGGCTGTGCATAACATGCTGGGCATAATACCTGGCAGGCATCTACTTCCAAGATCTGCTTAACATTGTCACACCTCCCAACCCTGATGCGACCAACACCCACAATCAAGAGCCAGCCAATACCCTCAGTCAGGCCACGCAGCATATATAAAATGCCATGGGGCAGCTAGCACAGCACAGCCAGTAAACTATTTAGCACTATGGCAATGGTATTTATATAATCACAGCCAGTATAATACCCAACCAGATCCCATACTAGCCACTGCGCGTGTATATGGACAAGGAAAGTATCTAGAAGCATGCCTGGCCATGGCAGCAGAAAAAGCCCTGGTATGTTATAACTGCCTGGCAGCAGAAGACCTGGCAACAGCTGTGGCAGCTGGCCAGCACGCCAGCTGCTAACAGGACTGGTAATTAGGGAGATATAACTAGCAAGCAGGCTAAGGTAGATAACAAACCAGTTAACAAACCACCAGCACCATGCTGGAGCCCCGATCTAATAGCACCAGACCTGGATCCCAGCTATATTAAGCTATTTTTTATAACCCTACTGGAAATAGCATGCCTGGAGTTCTGCATTAAGCTGCTAAACCAGAAGACCAAGGTCCATAAGTATGAGAGCCTGCTGGTGTGTGCCATGGCTGTTTTAGGCCGGGGAGAGAAGGGCTGGCGCGACCCTAACAGCTACCCCCTAATTATATCCTGCGTGCTGAAGGTCGCCCGCTTTCTGGTTGTCTAGAAGGTGCTCTGGCTTGACCCCCAGTACCTGGAGATTATCCAGATGTGGGTGGCAGCCAGCAAGCAGGGGGCCTGGACAGTCAAGACTGCTAATCAGGAGCTGGGGTGGCTGATAGAGGACAAAGGATATATAGATAGCCCAGAACCTAGCTTATTACCTCCCTGCAGCCCGCCATCTAGCAACAAGACTCTATAATTGTCTGCACCTCCAGGCAGGGCCATTGGCTAAATCCCTTGGTCATGGATGCTGTTCCAGGCCAGGGTTGACTAGATAGTCCAGAAGTTTATGGTATACAGCCAGCATGGCCTGGTAAAGGTGCTGTTAGATTGGCACATGTTTGGGCTAAAGATTTATTATAATACCACTGCCCCTGGGCATGTGACCTGGATGGGGCTGGAACAACTGCTGTACAAAAAAATAGACTTTATAATAGGGTAGTTTTGGGGTTTCATGCATGGGGTAGTTGTGGCTGCCTAGAAGCTAATAGCAAGCCTGCTATGCTAGCTAGACTGCCAGTAATGGCCTGCCATCCCTTGGGATTGCTTATTCAACAATCCTACTAAAGGCAGCCCCAGCTGGAGCTTCCTGCAGGACCCTTGCACCCCATGGCCAGTAACAGGGCACACCTGGCTTGTAGATTGGATTGCAAGCAAACCCGCCATGGCACGGGCCTTCGCGACCCAGGGCACCGTGAGCCAGACCAAGCTGCAGAAGTACTTCCAGCAAGTAGCATGGTTTAAGAAGAAGCTGGCAGTTACCATGTACCTAACTAGCAGCATGCCCATGCAGGTACTAGAACTGTTAAGTATTTAGCATGTAAATACCAAGAATAACTAGCAGTGCAATATCTTTATTAAAGATGGGATGGTGGTGTTTGTAATAGCATACCATAAGGGATTCTATACTAGTAATAATATTAAGATTATCTACTACTACCTGCCCAGGGAAGTAGGCAAGCTAGTAGTATAGTACCTGTAGCTAATCCTGCCCTTTGTATACTAGCTGGCAGTAACCTGGTACTAGCTGGTTCCTGGAGTAGTGCCAGTGTACCATAGTATATATTTATAGGGACCTAATATTAGTACTGGCCAAGAATAGTTAAGCAAGTGGCTGCACAAGGTGCTAAAATATAAAAATAAAACCAGTATTAGAGCCCAGCATCTACTAAATATTACAAACTATTAGAACATTGCTATTAGTATTAGCTATTAATTTCTCTGCCTATCAAGCATGTTTCTAAACAATATCCAGGCTAAACAGGAGCAGGAGATAGCAGCTTTGGAGTCTAATATAGATCTGGATTAGATTAGCAATATTATAAACAAGCAGGCCAGACACACCCCTTATATAGCTGGCATGGTGTATAGTTGTGAGAGCACCAAGTTCTCTGGCAGTACAACAACATGCTGCCTGCGGTTTCAGGCCTCAAGCATGGATTGGTACTAGTTTTTGGGATTTCCTAACCTGCTGCCTGCAGGCCTGGTGCTGGGCAAGCATGCCAACCCCTGGGAGGAGCAGGCCAGGGACCACCAGGAGTAGTGGTGGCAACAGCTGGCGGCCCTAGACATGGAGCAGGCATTACAGCGCATGACAGGGCAACCTGAGATAATGTTTTGCAGGGTCCAGGTACCTGCCATAAAAGCAATCCAGGACAGTACCAGCCCTGTTATTGTAATCATGCCTACTGGCAGTGGCAAGAGTATGCTGTTTATGCTGCTAGTGTACACTGCCCCTGGGGGGTGTACTATCATGATTGTGCTATTACTTTCCTTGCAAGCTAATTTAATACAGTACTGTCAGGCCCTTGGCATTGCCTGTATATTATGGGAGAGTTGTTGGCTGCCAGACAAGGCTGCTATTATACTTGTGATACCCAAGTTAATAAAAAACCCTAATTTTTATATATTTTTAAACCAACAGCGCCTGCTGCGGCGCCTGGATTATATTATAATTAATAAATACCATGTGATTTTAAACCAGCAGAAGGACTTTTGGCCAGTAATAGCATGGCTTGGTTGTTTGGTAAGCACCTGTACCCAGCTGGTGTTTTTAATAGCCACATTGCCTCCCAGCAAGGAAGCCTGGTTTTTGCAGCGCATTAAGCACCCGGCAAGCAAGGTGGGCATATATCAGGCCTGCACAAGCTGGTGCAATGTGGCATATTACATGGTTTGGCTGCCGCTGCCCCGTGGCATCCCCCGTAAGCCACACTAGTGGCTGGCGCGGCCAGAGGTGCTGGCCATTATCCAGCAGTGCATCTGGCAGGCTGGGGCTGGCAGGGTTATTATATATGCCAATATCAAGAGCCAGGTTAACATAATTAGTCAGGAGCTGGGCTGCAAGCCGTATCATAGCATGGTACTTGACTAAACCAGGGTCATGCAGCAGTTCCAGAGTGGACAGACCCATGTTATTGCTGCCATGAGCATGTTGGGCATGGGTATTAACATCCCTAATATCTGCTGCATGATTTATATTGGGCGGCTGTGCACGCTGCTTGATTATGGCCAGGAAAGTAGGCATGCTGGGCGCGACAGGCAGGCCAGCAAGGCTGTTATTATTTACCCGCAGGGCTGGGATAACCTTGATCCGTGGATTAACCGGGTGTCTGATGCTAATTTTGAGCGCGTCCAGGCATACATGGAGGTGGTCAAGGGGGTAGGGTGTTAATAGTATATTCTTAATTAGTATCTTAATAGGACTATTAACAGATACACGCGGCAGTAGTATCAAGATATTAATCCTGGCAAACTGGCGTGTAATACATGCAATCCTGATTAGGCCGCGCAGGAGCTAATATTGTTAGTAATGCCAGCATCCGCACCAGCCAGCCCAGCAAGTCTAGCCAGCCTAACATCTGTGCCAGGATTAGTCCCAGCAGGCCCTGCATCAGTGCTCCTGTTGTCTAAGACTGATGCTGAGATGCGTGACCCCCCCAACCATCCCCTGGCAACCCCAGGCGCAGCAGCCCCAGGCATGGCCAATATCAGGGCTGGGCTGGGTTCACTGGCTTGATCCATGTCCTATAAGCCATTATCAAGCCCAGCCCCCAGCACTGCATCCATCATGAGCCAGGTACCCCATTCTGCAGCCCCCCCGGTGCCAGCCAGGCTGCCAGATACCCCCCAGGTCCCCCGCGCCCAGCCCATGCAGCGCCAGCGCTCTATTTGCCAGCAGGACCTGGTCAAGGCTCCCAGCACCCAGCACATGCAGTACAAGCGCGCTGCCATCCGCCAGCAGGAGGCCACTGTGCAGGTGGGCCTTGATTGCAACTTCATGGCGCAGGAGGCATGGTAATGGCTGAACTAGTATTATATTTGCATGGTGGCTGGGCGCAATGGTAACCATGAGCTATATTGCTGCCGGCACGCCAATAGTCAGGCTGCGAAGCAGTAGATAATCCAGGTATACAGCCAGGTTAATTACATTCTGTTCCAGTGCTGTTACCTATGTGGGATGCCACAGTTAATCTGTTTAGGGTGGCAGGCAGGGCAGCCCTGTCCATGGCATGGCACGCTAATCCCCACCATTGCAGGGATGCTGTATGGGCTGCAGGGGGTGGCCATCCATAATGCATGGCAGCATTATCTGGCGGGGCAGATGGTCAAGGCCTGGGTAGTGTTCCCCCAGAAGCCCCAGTGCCGCGACATCTACCCCCATCCTGTAAATATTCAGGAGGTTGTGTTAGTGGCGGCTTTCCTGGGGCAGGGTATAGCTAATAGGCAGGGCATGGAGATCCAGGCTGTATTCTGTTAGTTATGGTATATATGCCAGGCAGTCAAGGCTGCATAGGAATAGTCCAGCATATATATAGCCAGGTATAGGATAGCAGGCCATGATTAAACATAAGAGCTGGCTAGTGCAGAGCCAGGCTGTTACAGTTCCTGCCCTGTTTCCTATAAGCATAGTCTGTAGAATAAGCAGGATCTTGGGATTAGCTCAAGCTCTTCCTAGTCATGGTGGCTGGAATAAAGTTGCTAATCTGTTACTGCTAACTAAGCAGCTAGCTAATACTTCTAAAGCTATATAGTCCCTTATTTAATAGTCTAATTTAGTAGCCTGCCTGTTTTATCTACTTAGTTACCCTGTTCTGAATAAGCCTGTGCCTTAGTATCTAGTTCCTGATTATTGGTTGGCAAAGCTTCTAAGGTTAACTGGAATATATTACTCTTCAGGCCTGGAGCATGGCAATATAAGGTGCTTGAAAAGTATTGTTGTAAAAAGAGGTTTAAAAAAGGATGTAGTATAACTAGCAAGGCCAGCACTGCAGCAGGCGGTGTATATATATGGTAGGGCTTGATTTTTTAGCATCTACTACTATAACAGCTTGGTTTGGGCTGCACTGCACAAAATTACCAAGCATAAAAATCCTACCAGGTTAAGGGAACTAATTACCAGTAATATATATTAGATTGGTATTTAGATAGAACTATAAATAACTATATATATTTGCCATGTTAAATATTAGTCTGCACAAGTTAGTATTTATTATATATAATTATAATTAGGCAGCTTAGGCAGTAGTATTAACAGCTTAGTTAGGATAATTACTAAACAAAAACTGGAGTTAATCTGCTATATATAGTAGAATAGTGTTAAGAAAGATAAGAATTATATATAAAGATTTTTAGTAATCAGGGCCAGGACAAGAAAAAAAGATAATAAGTCAAGTCTATATATAGCTATTATCCCCAGTATGTCTAGAATAATAGTAACCAATAAAGATAGGCACGGGCAGATAAAAGGTTGGTACTAATAAAAAAAAGTAAAACATGATCTGTACAGGGCCACTACTTATCCCGGGTACTATGCCTGGAATAAGGCTAACTAATTAAATTATACAACACAGCAACAGATCCAGAAGTTATATATATAAAAAAAAGTTAAACTTAGTCTGTACAGAGCTAGTTATCCCAGGTATAATACTCAGGATAGGCAAAGGCACAGGCACTGGCAGATCTAGACCTTATATAATTAGATTAAAGTTAAACATAGTCTTTATAATATTATTACTTATCCCGGGCATGGTGTCTGGGATAAGCCTAACTAATTAGGACTTGGAAAACAAGACAAATATAGACAGGGTATAAATAAAAAAATATTAAACATGTCTTAGATAGAGCCTGCAAGACAGGCAAATCCAGACCTTATATAAACAGAAAAATGTTAAACATGGCCTGTAGAAAGCTAATTAGAAATATATAAAGCTGCAAAACCATGCAAACCTGATAAATTAATATCTTATATAATTAAAATAAGGTTAAACATGGTCTATACAAAGCTATTACTTATCCTGGGCATGGTACCCAGGATAAGCTTGACTAATCAGGATCTGCAAGACAGAGACAGCTCTAGACCTTGTATATATAAAAAAATAGCCTGTAAAAAGCTAGTTATTCCTGGCAGGATACTCCAGATATGCCAAACTTTAAAACCTTGCCAATATAGACAGATTAACACCTTATATGTATAAAAAAAAGTTAAAAGTATTTTTACAAAGCTATTACTTATTCCAGGCACCATGCCCGGGATAAGCCTGACTAATCAGGACTTGCAGAGACAAAAAAATAAATAAACAGGCATAGCAGAAATATACAAGAAGCTTATTTACTATTAAAAGAAGTACAAAATCAGGTTAATTCTAAAATATTGCCTGTCAAGAAATAGTTAACCCGGGTATAATACTTAGAATATATAATACTATACAAACAATAGCAAGTCCAAGCCTTATATAAATAGCAAGATAACAAAGGTAGTTTATATAAAGCTACCCTTATTCCAGGCACCATGCCCAGAATAAGCCTGGCCAATCAGGACCCGCAGCAACAGAGATTAAGAAGGCAGAGGCAGAAATATATAAGAACTTTATTTATTATTTATAAAAATATAGACCCAAGTCTATTTAATCTCCTGCTTAATTATTTATAAATATAATTTTTTTTTTTCCCTGTTTTTTTTATATTTCTCTAACTTTATCTCTCAAGCTTTATATTCTTGCTAAATAAACCAATACCTTGTATAAATAGTATATTCTTGATTCTAAACCCTGCTCCTGGTAAAAAGTTACCCCTCCCTTCTTGCTACTAATAACTTTGTATACTTACATGCTTCTGCATGCTGTTTAGATATTATCTTGCTAATTCTAGTACTTTTAAGTAATATAGCAATATATACTTGTAATAATAATAATATATAATTATATTTTAAGCTTATTATATTAAATATCTGGCTAACAGCTTTTTTTACCTAGTTTTTTTATAACTAAAGTAACTTCCTGTATCTTACCCTACTACTATTATAATATAAAAACAAGCTGTTTTTATCCTAATAAGCCCCTCCAGCAATATAAGCAAGTATTATATAGGAACTATAAAAAAATAATAATTATAATAAGGACAACTATATACCTAATAAGACAGATATTTGCCAGAGCATAACTACTAGCCTTAATACTAGGCTGGCTCCTAGTACTGTATAAACCATGCTTGTAATGCTGCAGTCTGCTGCTACTAGTTAGAGCCTAAATACTACAACTCTGCCCCCTGGTAGTATAATTGGCAGAACCTTTATTGCAACCTTTACAAACCTCCTGTATAAAATTTACTAATAATATTTATAGCTCCTGCCTGCACAGTTTCTAGACTTGTTTCTTAAGGTGCAGGCCATCATGGGCAAACTCTTTTATTAGCAGGCTAGACTGCTAATATAAATACTAGTAAAATTTAAGGCTATTAGGATGCAGATTACAGGATTTAAAGAGTATATAGAATCTAATAAATATTAGGACTAGTTCCCCAAGATTAAGACTATATATAATTATATTTATAGTAACCAGGCAGCTAGCAAGCAGGCTAGGCATAATATTTCTCTAGTATACCTAATATATAGCTGTGCTCTCTTGGCACTTTATAACTCCCAGGGGTAGGCCTGGAATCTTAAAACCCTTACTAATAAGTTTCTTAACAAGTTAAATAGGATTGCTATACTAAACTATATAATTTTTAACCAGGTTTAGAAGGCCAGGGCTAGTCTGTACAGCTATAAAGGCCAGAGGGCCATGATCTGTGTCCTAACCTTGGACCTGGAAGCTGCAAAGAAATCCAACCCCAGCTTCCTAAGCTATCTTACTACCAAGGAGATCATGTGCAAGCAGCTCTACATCTACCCAGCCTATGGTACTCTAACCAGCATGCCCCCTGCCAAGCTATTCTTTGCAGAGATAGTTAGTACTGCCTTCCTGTTTTTTACCCTGCATGCTAGACACACTCTTTCCCTTCTCCTCCCCAGCACACCTCCAGCCCCGCGGTCCTCTGCAGAGATTACTGGCAGTGGCTCCCTAATACCAGCTCTGTACTCCTAGCTCCCACTCCCCCCCTCTACTAAACTGTTAAGAAACCCAGGGTCCAGCTTGTTTACAATAATTAATGCCTCTGGCCTAATACAGGAAATAACCATGTTGCCAGTTATTATTCCAGGGCCAGGACCTGATAATAAAAAAAACCCTGCTAATCCTTGTTAAGCTAAGTACAAGACCAGGGCTAATAACTACCTGTCCTACTAATCTAATAATAGTTTATCTAATAATACTAGGTATATAACAGCAACCCCAAGCCTGGAAGACAAGTAATAGTTACTACCTAACCTGGATTACTTTATAATAAACAGGCTAAACAAGGGCATATTACTTTTTCCTAGTAACCTTGGCAGCCAGCAAGACTAGGGACTAATAAACAAGAAGCTTCTGGGTAAGACTCCTGCCTTTCTATCTGCCTGCTCTTGTAAGACTAGTAAACTGCTAGCCCTGGAGCTGCTATCTGCTATTACAGCCAAGGGTACAAAGTAGTATCTACATGGCTGGGTTATAAAGAAGGAATGCAAAGCCTGCGTGGATCTGCTTTAGAAGCTTGCTGGGCCCCTGAAAAGGGTGCAGGAGAACACCAGGCTAATCTGCCATAGCCACCTCTACCTCCTTTACCATGTAATTAGACTAGATCCTGTAGTTAGTAACTCCAAGCTAACAGCCTGCCTTGCTATTATTATAAAAAACTGTCTAATTATAGACTACTTTAATAAATTTGTTTATTATAATTCTTAATATAGCTAATAGCTGGAGCAGCTACTTTTTAAATATAATAAATACTATACCTTCTACTTCTAGTCTGCAGCAGTTAGCCTAACCATGCCTAATTATAATAAGCAGTAGAAGTTCCTTGTCAAGGATTTTTATATATATCTAGAAAATGGCCTTAATACTAATCTATGCTCCTTCCTGGCATAAGATAAATATATTAATATCCTGTTCTAGAACCTATATCTTAATACTAAAAAAATATAATACCTGTTTAAGATAAAGACATGTATTATTAATTACTATACTACTATGGTTGCTGGCCTGTACTGGGCATGCTAGTTTAGTATTATATAACAGGCCAAGATATACAATATTAGGAGATACTTTGTAAATATTCTCCTGCAACCTAACCACCCCCATGATTTAATTGCCTACCCACAGCCTATAATTAAAACCCCTACTAACCATAATTACTAATCTTTTTACTAGTTATTCCATATTTTTCTTGTAATTAGGTACCTATATCTATGGCAGAACAGTATTACTAGCTTTATTTTTATAATAGCCAAGATAGCACAGGGCTGTAACTACTACCTGCATGGTATTAGCAGGCTTAAGAAGTTACTAGATAACTTCTGTGTGGCATATTAGCAGTACATGGAAAGCAAGGGTGGTGCCCTGACCAAATGCTTGGACCATAAGATTAATATAGATAGATTTGCCTTTTTACATGTAGATGCCTATATAGTATACCTGATCCCCATGTCTAATACTTGTATAATCTGCTTTATAAAGCCCTGGGTCCCCCAGGCCTACCAGGGCAACTATAAAAGGCTGGTAATTAAAACTACCCTGGTTATACCCTAAGATACTCTTCCAACTAATCCTGACTATTTTTTTTATATATTTAACAAGACCAGAGTAGATAGCAGGGCATACCTGGAGAAGGTCCAGGATACCTATAGGGATTATATAACATTTTATAAGGGCCTGTGGGGCAGCTTGTACCTGCTTTATATAATCTTGGCCTGGCCACCCTGGCAGACTTTGTCAGGGATTAGTCCCCTTTTTAATACCCTGGTAGGGCTGTGCTGTCACAATATATTAAAGGTGATCTTAATAAAGAATATACTTTTTTTAACCAACCCCCAGCAAGCCCCTTAGTATTAGGCACTTATTAATCAAGTATGCTGCATAATTATAAAAGCAGCCAAGCTGGCCCTTGAGTTTTTTATCCAGGCAGAGGCAGCCCTTTTTTCTAGTAATAGCTATTAGAGCAACATGCCTGTACTAATCCCTGATAAAGAGTAGGTAACCCTTACTAACCAGAACATGATTAGCACCTTTAACCTCCCAGAGGTTAGTGATCTCTACCAGCAGGAGCCTGACAACAGTTGGATCTCCTCTAACACCAAAACCAATTCTTCCCTGTCCAAGCTGGGGTCTGCTAGTAGTAGATCTCCCCCTGCTGCATGGCATAGTACCCAAAGGATTGTAAAGAAGGGTTCTGATCCAGGTACAGCCCAAAGAGCAGTAAAGCATGCAGGTCTAGTACTATAGAGTAAAGGATTAGCAAAAAAATGCAAGACAACTAACCCTGGTATACCTGTATAATAAGTTATATCTATAGTTCTGACTATATATAAGCTTGGAAGTAGTTCTTGGAGCTTTGCCTATTTATTTTTATATATTAAACTTAACAGAAAATGCCACCAATGTTCTTGTTATAATAAAGCCAAGTCTAATGCATTATAGAACCCCCTAGAAGTTAACAGGCCCTGCAAACATAATAACCTACTGCCTATTTTAAGCACCATGCTTACAATAATTGGGGCAGGTATTATATATAATCCAGGACCCTGCATGTTAGTATCTATTATTAGTTAGCCCAGGCCATGCTATATCTGCTTGCCAAGCATTTTTCTCCTGCCTTACCCTAATTTATTATTATTATTATAGTTGTTGTTGTTATTGTTATTATTATTATAGTTATTATTATTATTATTATTATTATTATTGTTATTATTATTATTATTTTTATTATTATTATTATTATTATTTTTATTTTTGTTATTATTATTCCTGCTATTATTTTTATTACCTAATCTGTTATTTCTAGTAAACTTCTTAAGTTGGTCCAGGCAGGGGGCTTGTTAATATATTTGCCAGGTAACAGCTTGTAGTTTGCAGTGCAGATATTGCCATGTCAAGTTTAGTACTTTAATAGGTCTGTTCCTAATTAGTAGGAGTTCCATGCAGACAGGGCTTGCTGGCAGGCTAATATACTATTTAGGCAGGGTACAGTGTTTTTAGATACAGGGCCAGGCAAGAAGCAAAACTCTAAAACAGCTAGTAGGTTACCATAACAAAAAATATATATTATTAGGCCAAAGAGGTATATAAGCTTGTATAGATGTTTATATATTATTATCAGGGTTTTAATTACTACAGTTTATAGCCAAGCCAGTGCCAGCCAGAGTTTATAAAAGCCAGAGCAGAACAAGCCAGCCCAAAGACAGATGGAGAGGGACTTAAGGCCTATACAAAGCCAGGCTAGAGCTGGTACAGAGCCAGGGTTAACCCAAGTTAAGCCTGTACAGAGCACCAACCCAGAACCACTGCCAGCAAAAATCAAGCAAAAACCCAGAACAGGATAAAATAAGACTTATACTTAATATATATATCCAGCCATGTAAAGGCCTAATTAGGTACATGTTTTATTTACTTAAGATTTTAATATTAATATATATACATGCAGTCCTGCCCAGCTAGTAGATTATATAAGCTAGAGCCAGAGCAGAGCAGCAGAGAGCAGAGTTAGCAAGAGGCCAGACAAAACCTATTATTCTAGAGGTTATAAAGCCTGTACAGAGCCAAACAAGCACCAATACAGAGCCAGGAACCAGGTTAGATCTATCCAGAATTAGAGCCTATTAAAGTTTATAAGCATCAAGCCAGAGCCACCATATACATAATAGCCAGGCCACAAACCAGAGTTTAGTTAGAGCTGGCCAGAGCCTGTATAGAGCAAAAGTACCCTAGATATAGCCCTAGGACTAGATACAGAGCCATGCAGAGCAAGGTCAGCACTAATACTAAGCCAGCCAGGATCCCTGTCAGAGCCCCGTCAGAGCCCTGTTGGAGTCAGCCCGGGTAATAAGAGCCGGGGCCAGGCTAGAGCCAGAGTCAAGCCCAGCCCCAGCTGGTATAGAGTTAATACAGAGCCAAAGTTAAACCAGCCAGTATTAGCCAGAGCCAGCTAGAGCAATGTTAGTGTAACACAGAGCAGAGCCAGAGTAATGCCAGGGCAAAGCCAGAGTAATGCCAGGGCAGAGCTAGTTAGCAGGATCCATGCCACAGTCTGTACAGGGCAAGAACCAACCCAGGGTCAAGGTTATTCAGAGCCAGCCAGGGGCTAGTCCACAACCTGTACAAGGCCAGAGCCAAACTAGGGCAGTACCAGTTAGTAATATAGTTAGGGCCTATACAAAGCCAGATCAGACCAGGCACAGCACTAGTCAAGAATATGGTTAGGGCCCAGACCAGAGTCAAGCCAGCACACAGCCAAAGTTAGGCCAGCCAGGGCCAGTAAATAATAAAACCAGGCCAGCCAAGCTTGTAAATATATAGCCTGTCCAATGCAAAGCTATTTAGAACCATAAGAGCCCTAGCAGGACCAGGCCTGGCAGAGGGTAGATAGTATGTAACATTAAACTGGCATAAAGCTGGTGGGGAGCTGGTGTTAAGCTGGTAATAGTAGGCAGGAAGCCAGGGCAGAGGTTACTAGATATTAGTATATCCAGCTAATCCAGGACCAATTAACTAGTTGGTGCACCAGGTTTATAAAGCAAGCACAAAAACACAGTGCCAGATATATATATCATGCTTAAGGTAGAACTTGGGTGTTAAGCAGGCAACTAGGGCAATAGTTTATTATATTAATAGCAGACCAGGGCCAGCCAGAGGCTAATATAATAAATTATATGCAGCAACAGGATATATATACCAGCTATATATAGAGCCATCAAGAGATATGTATATATATATATATCAAGCAGCGCCCTGTTTAAATATATATCCAAAATTAAGAACCAGTTAAGCAGTTTATATCAAGGCAGGTATATAGAGTACAGCCCAGCAGGCCCAATTAGTAGTATGAATGAGATTATTTCATGGTTGGGGCACAGATTATGATGGATTATGCCTGTACAGCAAGGCAGAGCCCAAAGCAGACCCAGCTAAAAGCCATTACCAAGCCCAGCCATCGCCAGCCGAGCCCGAGGCCGCCAAAGCCCATCAGGATTAGCCAGGCAAGAGTCCAAAGCAGAGCAAGTGTCAAGGGCAGCTGGAGCCGAGCCACAGCTGAGCAAGTGCAGAGCCAGTCCAAAACCCCGTATAAAGCCCAGCCCAGCCAGTCAGCAGATACAGGGCCCGCCAGGAGCCAGCCCAGAGACCAAGCAGAGCCAGTCAGAAGCCCAGACAGAGCCAGATCAGCGTTCATGTAGGCCCAGCCAGGAACCAGGCCAAGCCTGTACCAATGCAGAACCAAACGGGCCAGGGCCCGCAAGAAACCAGGGCCAAGCCCAGTCAGAGCCAGGCCCACGCCCGTACGGAGCCAGCGCCAGCCGGGCCATTAGAGCCAGGCAGGCCGTACAGAGCATCCCAGAGCCAGCCAAAGCCAGAGCCAAATCCAGGAAGCCGGGTCAGCCAGACATGGTCAGGTATCAA
>QPHH01000062.1:0-14641 GCA_003574815.1 Aspergillus spinulosporus
AAGGGGAGCCAGGGACCCTAGTTTGCCTGCTCCACCAATCGCTCTATGGCCTAACCCCATCCGCGCGCCTATGGTACGATGATCTACGAGCATATCTTGAATCTATAGGATTTAAGGTCTCCCCGCATGACCCAGGCCTATTCATACATACTACGGAAAAGCTCTATATCACCACCCATGTCGATGACTTCATGATTGTTGGTGAAAAGCCTCAGAACGCCGTACAAGCACTCGAAAGCTTGAAATCCCGATTTGAAATCAAAGAAGTGCCGGAATTCAAACGATATCTAGGCATGAATATCAAAACAACGCCTACAGGCATCCACCTATCACAGGAGGATCAGATTGATGACCTTGTCAACTCTTTTGGGCTCCATGATGCCCATCCTACCAAATCACCCCTTGATCCTGGAACAATTATCGATGATGCTCCAGATCCAAAAATCAATATCAAAGAATACCAGCGTGGTACTGGCGTCTTGCAATATCTAGCTACAAAAACTAGGCCAGATATCAGCCGAGCTGCCTGCTTCCTTGCTGAATACAATACAGCACCAACAGCCAAGTGCTGGGCAGCTCTTATGCATGTTATCAAATACCTAAAAGGCACCCGCAATCTAGGGATCAAATACCAACATGATCCTGCAGCTGATATTGAGCCCCCCAAAGCCTTCAGTGATTCCGATTGGGGAGGACCTCATACAAAAGCTCGCCGATCAGTGGGCGGATATGTTTTCAAGCTTGCCGGAGGACCAATTGCTTGGCAATCAAAGCGTCAAACCTGCGTAGCAACCAGCTCCAATGAAGCTGAATATATTGCCGCATCTGAAGCCTCACGCGCAGCCTATTGGATACGCGAAATCATGAAGGATCTTCGACTACTTGATGACCAACAAGCACCCGGTATCCCACTACATATGGACAATAAAGGAGCTATTGATCTTACTACGTCCAACATGCAAACAAAAAGATCAAAGCATATCGACATCCGCTACCATTACACCCGTGATATGGCCGAACAAGGCATCATCCATATCAAGCAGATCCCTACCGCCGAAATGGTTGCAGATGGCTGTACGAAGCCTCTGGGATCTGAAGCTCATTCTAATTTCATTCGTCTACTAGGTCTCCAAAATGATGCTTAATATTTCATGTATTTAGACCTGCTCATGATGACAATCTCGCTCGAGGGGGGGTGTCGGGGCATACTGCCCTCCAGTACCGCCTGCACCTGGGGTTCGACCTCGATTAGTCATTATTTAGTAAGCTAGTTATTTAGATAGGCAGGCCATTCCGGCCACCCAATGGAGAAAACTATCCATCTCTTCCCACAGCAAGTTGTTGAGGTTCCAACTTGAACCAAAAAGGGCGGCTTCTAACCCACTTTGGAAGGTAATCTATGACTAATATACAGGCTATCACCAAATAGGCAGCGAGTCTGAGAGAGCAATTATATCGTCACTTCTCGTTTTGGCTCTTTATAGATCGTAGGAGTTTAGATCGAGTCGATAGAGCTTGTACAGGATGTAGGTACTTAACCAAACAGCATTATTCTAGGGACGAATTGGATAAAGTGAAAGCCATATTACTAGCGATATGTTCTTATAACGTGCCAACATAGTCGATATGAAGCAGATATCCATCAACCATAACAACAAAACTCCAGACACCTAGAGAAAATTGCAAAGCTTACTCTAAACCTATAGAAGAACAAACATGATTGATACTGGCTCAAGCAACGGCGACAGTCCCGGCGGCACTCCTCTCGAAATGCGCACTCTTCTCGACCACCATCCCCGCCAGCGCCGCAAGACTCACACTCTGCAGGATACTAAAGATACTCACATCACACGCTGCCTGAAGCACCAGCATATTCCTCAGCTCGACAGCAACCAGCGAGTCGACCCCGTACGCACTCGGTGGCTTGGTCAGATCAATGTCGGTCACAGGGACCATGAAGATATCTGCGAGCTTGGTGGCGATTGCACCGCCGACATAGTTCGCTGCCGCGTCGGGGGAATCGGCTGATTTGAGCTTGGAAGAGAGGGGCTCTTCGCCGTCGCCGCTAGAAGATGTCTGAGCAGACTTTGTCGACGCGGGCTTACGGTAGCGGAGGGGCGCGAAGCGGGCATCGCGCCCCATCTGGCTGTCGCTGGACGGGTCCCAGTGGCTGCCTGGGCCAGAGTTCAGGCCCAGCAGGAGCTGCGGCCGGCCGAATGGATGCAGAACCGCCGTTGCCAGAGTCTGGAGGATTGACTCTTCAGAGAGACGGAGCGACTGGCCGACTTTGCGCAGCCGGTCTGAGACGGTCCGCGACTCGGCGACGTAGCCGACATCTTTGATTACACCCATATCGAGGGATACGGCAGGTAGTCCCTTGGAACAGCGCCAGCGCGCCAGCGCATCCTGGTACGTCCCGCCAGCCGCGTAGGAGGCCTGGCTGGCCCAGCCCAAGATCGCGGACAGGGAGGAGAGCATGACGAAGAAGTCGAGGCTGTTGCGCTGAGAGAAGCGGTCATGGAGGTTGCGTGTCCCCGCAACCTTGGGCTTGATTGCCGCGTTCCAGTCGTCAATGCTCATCTGCTCGAGGATTGAGTCTTGCAGGACCATCGCGCCCTGGACGACGCCGCGGACAGGCGGGAACCGCAGGTCAGCGGCGGCCGCGAGCGCGCGGTCGAGGTCGCTCCTGTCGGCGACGTCGCAGGAGACCGCAGCGACGCGGCATCCTGCGTCCCGGAGGCCGTTGACAAATGCGCTGCTGTCCTGCTTGCCTGCACTGCGCGAGAGGAGGATGAGGTGTTTCGCGCCGTGCTCGACCATCCAGTTCGCCAAAGATCGGCCGAGCCCTCCCACGCCGCCGACGAGGAGGTAGGATGCGTCGGCGCGCAGTTTGGGCGTGACCGGTCGGGGGAGGACCCTGACCTGCTCGTCAGGCTCGGTGGACAGTACCAGCTTGCCGAGATGCTTTCCCGTCTGCAGCAGACGGAAGGCTTTGTCGACCTGGCGCATCGGGTACACGGAAACCGGCTGGACAGGCCTGACAATCCCCTGGCCGGCCAGCCGGGCGAGCTCGCTCATGACGCGGTGCGCCTCATCACCGCGCTGGCGGAGGAGGGTCATCATGTCGAGCGAGGTGAAGGAGACCGCGCGCGTGAAGGTGGCCATCTCGAGCAGGCTGTTCTGCTCGAGATCGCGCTTGCCGATCTCGACAAAGTGGCCAAAGGGCGCGAGGACCTCGAAGCTGGCTTGAAGAAGGGCACCACCGAGCGAGTTGAGGACGCAGTCCACACCCCTTCCGGCTGTTGCGGCCAGGACGCCCGGTGCAAAGGAACTGTCGCGGGAGTTGAAGATGTGGTCATCAGGGATTCCGTACTCGTTGATCAGCAAGTCTCGCTTTTCCTGCGAGCCCACGGTTGCATAGACCTCAGCGCCGAGATACTCCTTGGCCAGTATCACGGCTGCCTGCCCTACCCCCCCTGCGGCGGCGTGGATAAGCACCGACTGGCCCTGCGACAGCCGCGCAGCCTGCACCAGAGCGACGTACGCTGTGGTGAAAATCATTGGGATGGAGGCTGCATCTGCAAACTCCATACCCGCGGGCATACTCGCGACCCCATGCCAGCTCACTCGTGCACGAGAGCTGAATGGGCCCAGCAGCAGGGCCATGACCCGGTCACCCACAGCGAAGCCCTGCGCCGCAGCTTCAGCGCCGACGCGCGTGATGATGCCCGCACACTCGAGCCCCATGACGCGCTCCTTGAGCTGGCCCATGGCCACCATGACGTCCCGGAAGTTGAGGCCGTAAGCGCGGGGTTCGATCTCGACCATCTCGTCGGGCAGGGGCCCGGCAGCGTCCAGCGCGTCGGGGTCATCGCCGAAGGCGAGCGTATCGAGCAGACCAGGGATCCCGACCTCAAGCCTCAGCGGCCGCTTGGCCTGGAAAAACGGGGCTTCAGGAATACTCTCTGGAGAAGCCCAGTCAGGGACTTCGGGCTCCAGCAGGGCATTCCAAACGACGTCTTTGTAGAGGCGCGGTACGAGGATAAGGCCGTCTCGCAGCGCGAATTCACTGTCGGCCGGAGCCGCTGTCTCAACGGCCGGCTGGAGGCGCGAGGAGAGGAGGTGCACGATGGCGGAGATATCAGACGCGGCCGAACGGGCTGCTGGGTCCAGGTCGAGAGTCAAGAAGCGCCGGCCGAGATACTCGGTGCGCAGGACACGGACGAAGCCAGATGCGAGCGCGGAGTCGGGGTTTATACACTCAACCGCGCCACCTCGGGTGACCCAAAGGAGACCCTTGCAGGCGAGTGCCATGGTCTTGATCCCCTCGAGCTCAGTGGAGTCAAGAGACGTCAGGACGGGTCTGTCGAGCTCGCCGACGAAGACGGCCAGCCGGGACTGGAAGGTCGCTGCCCCGAGCGAAGGGGACTCGAGGGATACAATCTCTGGAAGGGCATCATTACCGGTGCCCTGAGCAATGGCTGCTTGCAGTTTCTTGACCCAGTCGTCCTGAGGGCCCGTCTTGTTGCTTGTCACGATCACCACCTGGCTGGCATCCACCTTCTTAGGGCTCGAACCCGCCGTTTCGGCGGCCGTGTCAACCGCCGTGCTCATGATATTGCTGATGCCGTACAGATCACTCTCTGCGTCGACATTCACATCCCTCAGGTCGATCTCGACGCCCGTGAAGCCGGCCCCCTTGAGTACCCGATCCCACATACTGATGCTCAAACTTGGGCTTGCGTGGCGCTCGGGCTCCTCGCTCAACCACCAACCCGGTAGGAGGCCAAAGATGAACTGCAGGTCGATCTGGTCCTGCGTCGTCTCCATGAGTAGCAGCGTGCCGCCGGGTTTCATAAGGGACCGGACGTTGCTCATGGTCCGGTGCATGCTCTTCGTGGCGTGCAGAACCTGGCAGGCGACCACGACATCATAGGAACCGAGCTTGAACCCCTGCGCTTCGGGGTCCTGCTCAATATCCAGCTTATTGAACTCGAGCAAGCCGCCCCAGGCGGCGAATTCGGCTCGCGCCGCCTCGAAGAACCCGGAGGAGATATCGGTGAAGTGCCAGCTCTCGCAGCGAGGGCCGCCGTCCTCGTCGGTCCCTAGGGTCTTGAGCGCGTGTCTGGTCGCAGCACCGGTCCCGGCCCCGATCTCGAGGACTCTGGCACGCGGGTTCTTGTGCAGGATCGCGCCCAGCAATGACTTGAGCTGCTCAAAGGCCGGCTCCAATCGGTATGCGTTGGCGTAGTACTTGTACAGCAGGCGTCCCTCCATCATGACCTCCAGCGGAGCTCGTTCCCCGCGCAGGATCGGCAGCAGCAATGGGCCCAGCTGGCAGATAAGCTCTCCGTCCACCGTTTGCGATGCAGCAAGCGCAATGTACTTTTCCCGCACGGCAGGACTGTCATGGATCCAGGTGTCGCTGTCGGCACTCCAGCGACGGGCGAGAGCCAGGTTGACGGTATCCTGCATCCACTTGTAGAACTTGACATGGTGGGATGCGAGATTTGCGACATCGTCTTTTGTCAGGGAGGAAAGGGCATCGTGGCTGAAGTAGACGCAGACGCGGCGCAGGACTGTCTGCACTTCGATGCTCCTCTCGTCTGGATTCTGGTCACGGAGGGTGTTGAGGCGCCTGTCGATGGCGTCTGACGAGCCTGGAAGGCCAAGAGAGAGGGTGAGATCAGGCGCCCACTCGACGTTTGCGCACAGCTCCTTCGTCCAGGGCTCTCGGTCCTCGGCTGGTGCGCTGCGGCCGAGGGACTGGCAAACGAGACCCTGCATCTCGACCATGCTCTCGGCTCCAGCTCCCGCCTCGTCCACGACCGTCACGTTTGCCTCGTAGCTCTGCGCGTCGTGATGCGGCATCTTCACATTGCAGGTGAACGTATGGCCCGGGGCGCTGCTGATCTTGCTCGACACCCACAGGCTGCGGATGGACCGGGGCACGCGCGCGCTGTCGTCGTTGGACGGATCCGAGCTGGGCACTGCGGCGTAGGAGGAGAGGACGATCGAGTCGAGGGTTGTCGGGTGCAGGAGACTCATCCGGCCGCTGTCCTTGCTGCTCGATACGTCGGCGATCTTGATATCGACGACGCACTGCGGCTCCTTGGCCCGTCCGTCCTGCAGGATCCTCAGCGTGTTCTGGAACATGGGCCCGTGGTTCAGCCCCTTTGCGCGCAAGCTGGCAAACATGTCTTGGGGGTCGATGCGGCGCGTGTAGCCGGATTCATCGAGAGTGCTTGCCACGGGCGTGGATGGCTTGGTCTCAGTATCGACGGTGATCAGACCCCTCGCGTGCTCTGTCCACTCGCTATCTGCGCTGACTGACCAGATCTCAAACTGCTTCCAGCCTCTGGCGCCGATGACCTTGCCTCCTACGGACCGGAGGGTCGTCTGCACTTCGACGCCGTCTGCGCTGTCTGCAATCACGAGCGCCTGGTGGATCTCGACATCGCGCAGCCTGAAACCAGTCACATTGGCCGCCCCGCTCATGGCAGACTGCATCTTGATCGCCTCGATGGCGAGGCACACGAATCCCGCGCCGGGGTAGAGGATGTTCCCCTGGACAACGTGGTCGCGCAGCCACGGCGCCTCGGAGAGCTTGATGATATGCCTCCACGAGGCAGCGTCCGGGTTCGTTCCCGGCTCCAGCACGCCGAGCAGCTCATGCGGCTCCTGGCTACGCTTCCGGTATGCGGCATTGCGGCGAGACTCGGACCAGTGTCTAATGCTGTGGTTCCAGGGGTATGAGGGCAGATCGGTCAGGACCTGCACCTTCGGGATGCCAGACGGGAAGCCGATTCTGAGCAGGTCGACACTGTGGCCCTTGGAGAGAAGGTTCAAGGCAGCAGTGAGCATACAGTCGCGAGCGTCTTCTTTACGGACAAGGCAGCCCATGTAAGGGAGACTGACATTCCTGCTGCTGAACTCGGGCAGGGCGAGGATCTCTTTGATCGGTCCGCCGAGGGCTGTATGCGGCCCGACCTCGAGAATCAGGTCAACATTGCTGCTGTCCGTGGAGCCAAGCACCATATCAGTGAAGGCCTCGACAAACCGCACCGGCTGTAGAAGGCTGCGGACCCAGTGCTCCGGATCAGAGAGGACTTTGGCGCTTGTGACCCGGCCACCCGTGACTGGGGAGGAGAAGATGGTGCGATCCAGGCTGCCGGCTTCAATGGCGTTCGCAAAGCCTGGGATACCAGTCTTGTCCCTGACGCCAGACTCGGCATCGTCCTGGGCCAATGTGGCGCGAAGAGCCTCCCGGTACGGGCTGGCAATCGGCTCCATATGGTGCGAGTGGTATCCCGTCTCGACTCTGAGTCGGCGCGCAAAGACGCCCTCCTCGGTGGCCAGTTTCTCGACTGCGACGACGGCCGCCTCGTCGCCGGCAATAGTGATACTGCTGGGGCTGTTGATGCATGCCACCACAGCGCGGCCGGCCGAATCCTCGACGCGGTCCAGGTATGCCTGCGCAGCGGCCTTACCAACGCCCACCGCAACCATTGCGCCTCGGGGCCCCTCCGTACTTTTTAACGTCTTGTCTGCCGCCATGGCAGCGCGGTAGTAGGCGACGGCTATGGCCTGGCGCAGCGAGAGGGCGCCGACTGTATATGCGGCGGCGATTTCACCGGACGAGTGGGATGTCACGGCCGAGGCAGTGATCCCCCATGCCTTGAGCAGGCGAACGAGAGCGATCTGCACGGCAACACAGATGGGGATGCTGAGGCCGGTGTCATTGACTCTTGTCGTGGCCGCATCCTTCATCAGCTCTTCGATGAGAGACCAGTCGGCCCCCAGTTGAAGCAGATACTGCTCCGCCTCCTCTAAGGTTGCCCTAAATACCGGGTAAGCAGCTATCAGTTCGCGGCCCATGGCGTGCCACTGCGCTCCTTGCCCGGTGAAGACCATGCCGATACGGGATGGAGAGTCGGGGATGCGAACGGGCCTGGAGGCCGGTGGCGGAGACTCAAGGGCGTCGATGACGGTATCCAGGGAGGTTGAGTATTTGACCGCGTGCGCAGAGACCCAGGAGAAGCGAGTGCGGTGCTGCGTCAGCGTCCAAGCGAGATTTTGCATGAGGGTCTTGATCTGTTCAGGCGTCATGGGGGGGTCCTGGTCTCTGCGCTTCTTCAGGTACTCCTTCGTGTTGACGACCATGCGCTGGCAGGCCTGTTCGTCGCGGCCAGAGAAGAGGAGCACTTTGCTCTCTGTCTTCTGCTCTGGCTGGCCGGTCCCATTGCCGTTTACTTGTGTGTCCGGTCCCCTCAACACCCCTTCAACGATAACATGGCTGTTTGTCCCCCCATACCCAAAGTTGTTCACGCTCGCCCTCCACGGCCTATCCGCTGGTGCAGGCCACTCCTCCAGGGTATCTGCCACCTTTAGTCTCCATTCATCCAGCTTGAGCTTCGGATTCGGCTTCTCAAAGTTGACACTGGGCGGGATGTACCCCTTCTCCATGGCCAGCACGACCTTGATCAGCCCGGCAAGGCCACTGGCCGCCTCCGTATGTCCGATATTTGTCTTGACAGAGCCAATCCGCAACGGCTGCTCTCGATCCTTTCCAAAGACGGACGCGATCGAGCGCGCTTCGATCGGATCTCCAGTGGGGGTGCCTGTCCCATGCGCCTCAAAGTACTGTGTATCCGATGGCGACAGCCCCGCGCGCCGATAGCACTCCCTAATCAGTGCCTCCTGCGCTTCCTGTGACGGCGACGTGATGGTCTCTGTCTTTCCATCCTGGTTCAGATAGCTCTCGCGGATCACACCGCGCACAGGATCCCCGTCTCTCAGCGCATCCGCAAGTCGCTTCACGATAATCGTCGCCACGCCCTCGCCCCGTCCGTACCCGTTCGCCCTCGAGTCAAAGGCGTAGCTCTTCCCATCGGGACTTAGCATTCCCAAGCTCGAAAACACCTTGAACATATCCGGCGACAGCATGATGTTGCATCCAGAGACAATGCTCATGTCTGCTTCGCGCGTGCGCAGGCCGAGGACGGCCTGGTGCAGCGCGACCAGGGCCGTCGAGCAGCCCGTGTCGACTGTCATGCTTGCCCCTTTGAGGTCGAAGAAGTGGCTGATGCGGTTCGAGGACATGGCGGAGAGCGTCCCGATGGGGAGGAACCGGGGCAGCTTGTCTTCGTCGCGGATCAGGCCTTCGTGGTAGTCGTGCGTGAAGACGCCGGCGTAGACGGAGGTGTTTGTGCCGGCGATAGAGGGGATCGTCAGGCCGGCTGTACTCCTGTTCAGTCTTGTGTAAGGGCTGTTGGGGGAAGGGTAGTACCATTCTCAAGAGCCTCGTAGACGGACTCGAGCTGGAAGCGAAATTGCGGGTCAAGAGTCTAATCGTGCATCATGCATCAGTTAGCCTGGCTATTCTTCTTGAAAATGCTCAGAAGAACCGTACAGCAGCTGTCTCTGCCGAGTAGTTGAAGAATGCCGCATCGAAGAGCCCGACATCTTGCGCGAGGAAATGTGCTCCTTTGACATGCGTCTGCGAGGTTTTCGAGTCAGTTTGACCATGTCCCTGCCTTCCTCTGCTTCGCCGCTATGTTTCGGGTCCAGATAGAGAAGACGTACCGTCCCCAGCTTCTCACTATCAGGATGATACACGGCCTTGTGGTTAAATCGCGACTCGGGAATTTCAGACCACGCATTCCGCCCTTCCGCGAGCATCTCCCATAGTTTCTCAGGGCTGTCTGCGGACCCGGCAAACTTGCACGAGAGGCCAATGATGGCAATGGGCTCGCTGTCGTATGTGGGCTCGGGAGATGTGCTGCCCATGGTGCCTTGTGGATGGAGACTAGGAGGGCTAGGTAAAAGCTGGACGGGCAATCACGTTGAGTTTGGTGGATGAATATGTGCCAGTTGATGGATGTAGATTTTCTGTTCTAAGGTATCTCTAAGGTATTGAAAAGGAAGAGCTTGGAAAGTGCTTCAGGCGCGGATACGCATCTATAGCTGATATGACCACTAGGGATACCTACCTATCATTGCTTGAGCTGAGCTTACTGCAGGGTAACTCCCAAAGCTCCGGTATCTGCACAATCTACTGCAGTCAGGATCTAGACTGCATGTCCTGACTCCAGAAATCTCCGGACCTGTGCAATGCACATTCAGCCATTGATGCCTGCAATATCGCCCAGAGTTTGGAGCGGAGAGTAAGAGTCCGTCTGACCTCAGCCCTAATCCAGCAAGTCCTGCAACTCCGCCAACTCCGCCAACTCCGATGCATCGCCTTTCGACCGGCTTGAGCGAATCAGGTAAACTTTTGCAGTGAGAAGCATTATTCAGTGTACATGAATAGAGCCTCGCTATCGGCAGATCCTGAACCCTAAATAGACAAGCAGTCCCAGTAACGATCACGTGACGTTTCATAGGGTTACTGTGATGCCTCGTAAGACTATGTACGAGGCTTGCGTTCACCTCTGAGTACGTTAGCTTTAATTGAGACGATTTATGGCATCGTATCCTATTCCCTGACGAGCTTTTCTCTGGCATCCCAAGTAGCTCAAGACTAGGTAGCGCTAAATGCTATGCTCCCGAGCATGGTACATCCTTTCCTTTAAGGCTAACGTTACTTGTAGGTACTTTTCTTCTCACTCACGAGTAAAGGTAGGCATATAGAGCACGAAGTATGCTCGTCCAAGTTGCGAGGGATGAATAGAGATAGGTCTATATTCATGCGATCCCGCTAGAGCTAGAGCTCTGAATGTTATAATGAACGGACAGCTCGTGTGAAAATTTAAATAAAATAGAATAGAATATAAAAATAAAAATAAAATAAAAAGTAAAAAATAAAAAGTAAAAAATGAAAAAATAAAAAATGAAATAAATAAATACTTAAATAAATACATAAATTAAATAAAATGAATGAATGAACAGTAGAAAAGAAAAAGTTGAGAAAGTTGCTTTATGAATCTATGTGCACGCCACCTGACCAAGTCGCAATGATCTGCAGGCCACAAAGCTTATCCTTCTATTCGAGAAGCACATACGAATAAGCAAGCTCGAATGAGGAAAGTTACAAGATCAGGGTTGGTTCGGAAATAGCTTATCGACCGAGGTACAGGCTCTAGATCCATATGTACGGAGTGCATTGGGGGATGGAATGCAGATTATTTGGCACAGTAACAGTCCTATGTTTCCAGAGTACAGATAAAAAATTGCAGGGAACAAATAATCTTTTCTCTAGCTCCCGGCTAAGAATACCTTCTCAACCTAAACATAACACCATCATACGCCTAGCCAAGCCGAGCCGAACGAACGAACATTTCAAACTTCGCAGCTGCTCTATGAACATGAACGCAAACGCGCACCGTGGCCATTCGTTCCGGCGAGATACACCACGAGATAAATCAAAAGAGAAATCGCAAGAGCAGACAGGCCGACATGAAATACCTGCCGGACTCGAAACACACTTTTCTAAGTACAGACGGAACCGATTATTTTAGTTGGGCTTGGTCAGCTTCATGGGAGGAACACCGATACCGTTGGTGTTGCGGAAGAACAAGACACCAGCGTGCTCGCCCTTGGTGCCTTCGGAGGGCTCGACCCAGTGGCAGACACGGGCGCTGGTCCAGAGGGCCTTGAGGAAACCAAGAGGGCCGGTGTGGGCCTCGCTGCGGTAATGCGGGCCCATGACCTTCTTGATGGCCTCGCTGGCCTCGTCGGCGTGGTAGAAGGGGATGGTGCTGACGTAGTGGTGGAGGACGTGGGTCTCGATGATGCCGTGGAGGATGTGACGGCCGATGAAGCCGAACTCGCGGTCAATGGTGGCAGCGGCACCGCGGGCGAAGGTCCAGGACTCGGGCTGGTAATGGGGGAGGGTGGGGTCGGTGTGCTGGAGGTAGGTGATGGCAACAAGCCAGTGGTTCACCCAGAGGTAGGGGATACCGTACCAGACGAGCAGGTTCGTCCAGCCGAACTTGGAGCCGATCAGGTACAGGATGCTGACGGTGATGGCGAGGCCAATGTCACTCAAAACGATGAGCTTGGCGTCCTTGGCCTCGAACAGAGGGCTGTTAGGGTTGAAGTGGTTGACGCCGGTGAAGTAGCCGTTCCTCTTGCCCTTGCCGCGGCCCTCGGGCTGGCGCTCGTGGTTGTCGTGGCCGGTAACGTTGGTAAGCAGGTACAGGGGCCAGCCGAACAGCTGCTGCAGGATGGAGTGGGTGGCAGTGGCCAGGGGGGTCTCCTCCATCACCTCGTTCAGGTCGTAGATGGTCTTCTTGATGCGGGAGGCGTACACCTCGCGGGTCTTGGGAACGAAGACCATGTCACGGGCCAGGTTTCCGGTGGCCTTGTGGTGCTTGCCGTGGGAGATCTTCCACGAGAAGTAGGGGACCAGCAGAGCGGAGTGGAGGATCCAGCCAACAGTGTCATTGAGCACCTTGGAAGTAGAGAACGCCTGGTGTCCACACTCGTGGGCAAGAACCCAGACACCGGTACCGAACAGACCCTGAACGACGGTGTAGAGGGTCCACAGCACAACACGCGCCGGGTACGAGGAGACAGTCTCCGGGGTCACGTAGTTGTGGAAGACGTAGAAGACGGAAGCGAGGACGGCGATATCACGGAAGACATAGGACAGACTCCTGATCGCAGACCGGTTGTAGCAGTGGGGCGGGATGGCATCCCGGATATCCTTGATGGTGTAATCGGGGATCTTGAACTCATTGCCATAGGTGTCGAGCATCTTGCCCAAGTCTTCCTTGCCAGCATCCGAGGCCATTGACGAGAGCGAAGTCGAGGAGGGAGACTGACGGGGCGAGTCCAGCGGGGAGACCGAGACGGAGCTGGGGACCGAAGAGTCGGTGGTCGGGTTGCGATGCAGCGCAACGCGCTTGGGAATAGCAGTGGACGACATGACAGCAGTGAAAAGCTAGCAATGTCTGGAAACCCTGTTAGACACTGAAAAGGCACTGAAAGAACAAGACCCAGCAGAAGCAAGCCCGAACAACGAACGGGTATAGCAATCTCCAGAGCCGACAAGCTTGTAGTACCTTGTTACTCACCAATGGACCAAAAAGAGAAACAGAAAAGCTCCAGTTACACAGCCGGGAGACCTGTGTAGACGGACAGAATCTTCAGATCGTCCACAGCCCTTGATAGAGACGGAGAGGAAGGGAGGTGGTGGTGAAGAATGAATGCAAGGATGGCCGGAGAGCGAAAGGAGGGTGTCCAGGCACGGGCAACTTAAGGGGAGAAAAGGATAGAGAGAGGGGAAGCTGCGAACCCAAGCTAGCAAATCACAGGCAGGGAAAAAATCGACAATTCATGGCCACCATCAATCGCAGGCGACTGAGCAGCAACTGAGGCGACTCGGCAGGAAAAATGTCAAAAAAAGGCTGGAATCAAACAAAGCTCCAGAGGCGATCTCGCACGGTATTTGAAGTTACAGAGTGTGTAATTTGCACTATACACCACGTCTCATTGGCTCAGGAGACCTGTTCCTTGTTCTGCCTTACCCGGCGGTGATCCACTAATTTGCAAATGCCGAACGGAGTATACTCGGTCGAGCGCGAAACTGCGATACGCGAATACGCTGATACTGCCATCCTCAGCGCCCTCTTAAATGTGTAAAATGTGTAACATGTACAAATGTTGTGGGCGATGCGCTCATAGTGGTCAAGTCCACTAGATTTACATATTACGTTCTTTACCTGGCGAGTTCTTTACCTGATCCTGAAATCAAAGAGGAACCTAAAGTGCTGACAGTTCGTGCAGTAGTAAATATTGGCGCGGAACAGGGACCCCTGGCATGGCGTTTCCAAGTCCGCCACTCAAATCCCTCCCCTCCTCCCCGAAAGACGAATACCGCCAATTTGCCCGAGCGTCCCGTGACTGACGCGTGACTCGCGAGCGACTGGCGAAGGAACAGCCTGACAGGGCTCTCTCATGGACCTCGATCCTTGCCATACCATCTCCCCTCGTCTTCTATGATTACCGACCATAATTGATACTGTAAATTTCAGACCCGAATTGCGCTATTCAACACCTTAAAAATTAAAACCCGGGGGTGGAATCTCCTGTCCACACACCGCCTTTCGCAGCCAATCAGAGCAGCCATGCATTCCACCTGAAGAAATTGGCTTCTCAACAGTTCTCGGCTGCTCGATCTTATCGACGCCTTATCAGGCAACACCGAGGCTGCATGTGTATACTACGTATTGAAACCTACACAATATACGACAAATCTGGGCCCCCCTATCAATATGCGAGCATAAACCTACGCCCGCCACATCTGCCAATCGAGACAATCGATCGAGATAAGTATTGGATGCGAAAACATGCTTTAGCCATTAGAATCTTGCAGAGTGCATGAGCTTCCGCATCGGTCTTTGGTCTCAGCCAGCCGTCTGCGAGCAGATCTGCTGGCCAGCTGGGTTTGCTGCAGTTCTGCTGCATGAGAATTACCTAATCCTCCGGGCACTTCTGTAGGCGAGATATTGACGTGGCCTTGCTGCATGTGATTGACATGACCTCGGGGTGGACGAACAGGTTGGTTGAGTTTGCATGGCACTGCCGTCTTTACTCCGTTCTTACTCCGTACACCAACTGCACTATACCAGCCCACCCACCGATCCAAAAGAAAAGGGGAAAAATTATATTTAAAAAAAAAAAAAAAAAAAAAAAA